>JACXSJ010003601.1:0-21759 GCA_014851325.1 Pentalonia nigronervosa | reverse complement strand
CGAACGCGAACGAACGCGAACGAATCGTACCGAATGCAGTAGTGTAAACGGTTTGCCGAACGCGAACGAATGGGCGGCGAACGATTCGTTCGCGTTCGGAGACGCTCGCTCAGATGGCGGTACGATCAAAGAAAACGTTCGCATACATTCGCGTTCGTTCGCGTTCGTTCGCGTTCGCGGCCTAATGTAAACGCACCTTAAGACGGATTAATCGGTGCGATTAAAAGTTAATTTAGAAAGTATTTTCCTGTTCATAACCAGTGATTTCATCGATATACACTGAACCCTGATCGCATATAATTTCAACGAAAATCAATCAGTCGTATTCCAGGAGTTATTGAATTGTTTTTAAAAGGGGGGGGAGGTTAAATACGTTTTGAGGGACCAAGTCACGAGGCGATTTTGCGGAATGTGTGGAATCATATAGTCTACGCCTCTGTGTATTATGACTGTTTCTATATAATATATATATAGGCAATATGCTAGCAATGTATAATAATAAATTAATCATATCGCACACGTGATATACTGCAATAACATGTAATAGTTACCGTTGGGCGGCGTTGGCGCGCCGTGGGCAGAATTTATTATCAAAAACGTCATTTAGTGAACGGAGCGAAAAAAAAACCTAAGTGGAGTTCAAATTGGTTCACTACCTGAATACAATCCGTACACGTTTACACCAATATTTACTTGTATACCCGACAGCCAACTCCAAAACTGTAACACATATAGTAATAATATAGTTATTATTCAATAATAATAATAATAATACGTACATACATACATATACACACTTAACAGTCACGCGTTCGCACCTATGTAATAATTATTGGTAGCCGAGATTGTTTTTTAGTGGAATGAAAAAAAAAAAATAGTAAATTTAATAACGATACAAACGAAATAAAAACGTCCGTTTCAATACGCTGAAACCAGTCTGCACTGGCAGACGCATTTTTATGCGTGTAGAACACTATTGTATCCTGCTGCAAACAAACCTCTGCAATGCATACGATATTCTGCAGTATAAAATATTAGCAGACAGGCACCTATAATATATTGTTGTAATCTTTTACCCAGAAATTCCTGCGCGTTGCATTGGCCAGGACCTTCGATACTATTACTGCCACCCGAACGTATATATTATTTCATAAAATCGACTGCGCGTAAAAAAACTATATAATTTATGAAGATCGGTGATCAACTACGATGATAATAAAGTAAGCGTAAACACGTAAACAAGCTAATCAAATCGTAAGAACCCTAAGCCGACTGCCGTTATCATTTCGAAATAATTCAGTTTATTTCCATACAATATTTTTTTCCTTAGCGCACAGAGTATTTCTCGACAAAAAATTGTCGAGATACTCGTTTTATAATATTACACTTTTGCCTATATTTATAAACGTGTTTAAAATACTTCTAACATATGCATTTATACACCATTATATAAATATGGAAAACATTAAAAAAATATTTCAAATACTTTAAATGCTTATAGTCTATCTAAGATCTTTAGAGCTGTAATATATCTAGGTACGTATTTTTGTGCATTTAAATTTTTATATGATGATTAAATATTTTTTTTAATTGATTGGGAACACATTCTATTGAAGAATCCACATATCTGATTTAGAAAAAAGATGCTTTATAGATACCTGGACGTTTTTATATTTTTAAATTAATTATTCTTTGCTTATTATAGTGGATATATTGTTATCTCATATGTGGATAAAAAACCTAAAACAATAATCAATATCATCAGCCACCAGAAGGACAGGACGTATATATAGAGATGATTCATGAGTCGCAGAGCCAAAACTCCATGTTTACATTGAAGTTTTAACGTAAAATTATCGGGACATAAGGATGACTTGCCGACATGCCCTAGGACCTAGATCTGAATAACTGTTGTACTTTAATATATTATACTATACACGCCCTAGTAACCTATTTCAAATTTCTGAGCGCTTTGGAGGTTGTGAAATCGGCGATGACGTTGAATATAAACCTCGGCAAAAATAAAATAAACGTCTTGTTTGTTATTTTGTGTACCTACTGCGTCAGTATATGAATTACGAGCACAAGTTTTAGGACCGTACACGCTTATCGATGGATATATCAAACTGACTTGTTGGTAGACCGATAATGTTATTATGATAAGTACTTCATGCCAAATTGAGCAATCTCGATAATAACTCATGTGCGGCAGTAATGTAAACGTCGTAAACATAATAATAATATTGTAATTGTAACCATTAAATAAATGTGTCGTTGAAGCAAGTAAAAATCGCTAATGAATAAAAATGAATACGTTATCATCAGGTGTGAATTTGGTATTTTACATTTTTACAAGGCTAAACGCCTTAAAATATATATACCATATAGGTACGTAAATATAAATGTATGTAGTTATATCTTATATTATGTTTATAATAACAATTATTAGATCAGATCCTCGTAATGAATTTGAAAGAACAACGTATACGTTGTTGTCTCATTAGTCACATATTAAGAAGGTGGATATATAGTATAATATTTAAGCCCACACTAAATAAAAAAATTATCTGGTGGTAAAAAAAGCACAAAGCTAAAAGTACCTACATGCTTCGAAAATGAATAGATCATTTTGTTTAAATGAATTATGAAAATATTTCTTACGTGATCCAAATATCATTTAGCGATCTTGTTAAAATCGGAAATGGTAGTATAGCAACAAATGCTTATTGTGGTTGTTCAACTCTGTTTTCAAATCGATGACATGAAAAAGAGAGTCGATATTGTGTGCACGTACCTATACCATGATATTATGTATTAGTTATTGTAACGCAAGTCTCGGTGACTATTCCTATAAGTCCTGATACTTGCGTCTTGCATATACCATAAACGTAATTTTTGTAATTGAAACGTATGAAAAATAGTCCGTATAATGTATATTTTAAGATGATTTCTCGGATTTAAGGAATTTGAAACCGTAGGAAATGCTCATAAAATAGATAGCATAAGAAAGTTAGAAAATTAGTCTTACAATAAATAAGTAATATTTGACGTTTTGTTATTTAAAAATGCATAATTGCGGAATGGTGGACGAGAATATCACAACACACACATGACCTACATAACTCTAGCCCCTCCAAAAAAAAAAAAAATAATAATAATAAAATAATGCTTTATATAGTTGAGACTATATAATATTGTCTATCACAGTGTCACGAACGGCGACAGCAGGCATCGAATGTATTTTTAAGAAGTAACAACACATCAAAATAAATTTGAAATACCTATTGTCGTCTATAGTCTATATTAGAAGTCACCAACTGGTGGACCGGGGTCCGCATCCGGACTGGAGACACATTTTTTTTACGAACACTGACGGTTGTGCACCTAATTATAAAATATATAATATCGTTTTTACATTTTTATGATAAAATGATAAATAAAAATATTTTCCGGTATTGTGAGGTATGATATACACACGCGTCTCCGTCACCGCGCGTAATCTTGGAAGCTCATACGAGCAAAAAATAATTCCGAGAAGTCGACTGATACACACGTGATGTTCGACACCGCGTCGCTGCGTTATCGTAGGCACGTCAAAATAATGCATATTGTGTGTATTGAGTTGTACGAGTCGTGGTTCACCGTATGTATGCGAAACTGCTTTTACAAGAATTAATTTTGTAAAAAATAATTTTAAATCTCGGTTAACAGATGATCATCTCAAAGACTAAATGAAAATAAGTTGCACTGACTTAATTCCAAGCAACTCGTTAAAAATAAAAAATGTAATTTTTCACATTTAATTCATTAAATCAAACTTAATATATTTTTCTTGTTTAATAGCTTCTTTTTCCATTTTAAACAAAATTAATTTAATATAAGTACAATGTGTATTTGTTATAAATTGTCAATGTGTGAAAAAAAGCCATTGAAAGTGTTTTGGACCGCGGGAAGTTTGGTAAATTTCAAAACAGACTCCCATAGAAATTAGTTGGTGACCCCTGGTCTATGCCATACGATGGCTTATAGTTTTGACAAGTTGTCATTGTTTTATACGGCTTAATGTTATGATGCTCTATGCAGATGGTTAATCATAGCACAAGCCACTGAACCGTATTTTGTAGTTTTGTATAATGCGGAAATGTCAGATGGTAGTAAATCCGAATTAACGGGGGATTGAAGCGTTGATTTTCTATCTTTGTCTAAGACACGCATAACAAATAGATATTTGGATGCATGTTTTCATTTCAACGTATACTGGTATTTTGATTCAATCATAACCACTACAAAGAGTCTGAAAACAATTAAAAAGTTTTCCTCAAATCAACTTAAGATTGACTTTCCAAAATATTTTAATTACTCCATTAAATATTAAAAAAAAAAAATTAAAACAGTAGAAATTAAATCATGGTCATAACATTTAAATTTTTTAAAATAAGTTGATATTAAAAATATGGGACAATGGATCTTTGCAGGTGGACTTTACATAAATTCAATTCTGTTTTCAGAATTCTTATTGTTTTGCTAGATCAACTGAACAACTGGTTCATTGGAATGAAAATACGTATACATTTTAATGTTACACGTATTTTAAGCAAAGCTGAAAAATCACCTCTTCCAATAATAATTCTCTTGATAGAAGTTATATCGCGGGACTAGAGCAAATCATTTTATAGTTTTGCGATAGCGCATTTGCAGTGTTTGTGCAAGACTTTTTCAACTGCAACGTTTTTTTCCTATAAAAACATTAAAAAATGTATAAAAAAATAAACTTATGAATTATGATAGACCGATTAAAAATGATTAACTGAGCATATAACATTGATGATTAATCACCAAAAAAATCCCCAGGGTGTTTAACGCGCCTCATCGAAAATACCACCACCAATCATGAGGACCTCAGTATGACAAACACGTTTTAAACTTGTAAATTATTAAACTTTTTCAATTACAAAAATCTGCTCAACCAATTATAATGTAACATATTAAACATATATACAATATATATGTACCTATGTTGAATTGCTAAAATTAAGAATTAACTAAAAATATAATCTCTGTAATGGAAGTCTTATGTTTTAATAATAATAAAATAAAAATATTTTCTACGAAAATCGACTACTTATTATTTAGTAAATTTTGAGAAACATCGGCGCGACACTAAATATAATCGTTTAAACGTATACCTAATATGGCTAATATAGTAATATGTTTTAAACAGTATTTAATTTAAGTTTTAAGGTGGTTTGATCCTTTGAGGGCACGCAATTCGAAACAATATGACGATCTCCCATAAAAATAATTTATGATCAAAATAGCTCGTAACACGTGTGATTGGGGGAGATTTGTATTCAGATTTATTTATAAACGAAGTAAAGAGTGATTAGATTTAACGAATCCAATACATGAAAGACCCAATATTTTCACTCGCAAGCCGTAACTTTGAATAACCAATATAACCAATATGATGGTGTGAAAAAAATATTTTTGGGTCTTTTGTCAACTCGATGAGGATTTATATGTCCTCCAAAAATTAGTATGGTTAGGGTAATTAAGTATATACTTTATATAATTTTAAATTTTAAATAAACACAATATTATATGAATAATTATTATTTATTAGATAATGACCTACTACGTTACTGTTTTTAGAAATAAAGTTATTTAAAAAAAATAGTATCGAAATATTTTCCGAGATGTTCTACTGTACGCAGCATCAGAATACATTATTCCAAAAATGTTTAATTAATTTTTATTAACTAATTCTTATTTTTGCTAATCTCCCGAAGAGTTTCTTTTCTTTTACACGACAAATAATAGACGGATGATAATAGATGGCGTCAACTTTTGATTTCCTACTCAAAAAAAATTATTATTAGGAGGCAATCATGAATAAATAATTTTTTTTTAATGTTTAGGTTCTATTTTAAATTAGCTTAATGTTTAAAATTTAAAAATAATCGTGTGATAAACACAAACAAAATTCGACAATATAAAATTTATTATTACTATCTATAAGTTTTTATAATTAGTAAAAATAGTAAATAAATGTAGTCAACACAAATTTAAAATGTAATCTATGGATAGTAATAATTAGACACGGCGATGTCGAACCAGCGGCGTTGCACTACGAACAATAATGATTGAAGGTAGAAAACTGTACGTCAACGTGTAAAAAATTAATAAAATATATATAATAAACATCGATACTGCGTTGCGCGATAATGGAAAATCGATGTAATTCTGTTTTTTGTTTCTCTTGCCGTTAGACGCGTACGAAAGTACCATAATTTCGCGACAACTGGTGCGAGCACAACCGGCACCGAATAACGCAAGACCACAATCTATCTATATATAATATAACTATTGTTACTTTTATATATTATAAAGTACTATGTAGGACACCATGATGATGGCGTTGCTCCGTTAATGCAGTAATCGAATGGGACACAGCGTTTTCACCAGTGGCGGATTCAGAACTTGGACTTTTTTCTTTTTATCTAATCCTCAGACCTTACGGAAAATACGAGGATTTAGGACCCACTTCCTATATAATGTGTACAAGGCTTTTACATTATTTATTACCTATATAATATAGTCTTGAGGGTTAGATTAGTATACTCACCTGACTTTTATACCGTCTACCAATTACGAAATCGAATCAAATTATAAAGAGCGACACTCGGGGTGGGATCGTGCCGCAAGTTTGAACTTCAAACGACACGAGCAATATGTACAAAAATAATGTATAATATTAATTATTAAGTACTTAATGTTATATGTAATATGATATACAGGCTATAGCATACGAACGCTTGTTATTTCGTTAATCGCTTCTCTTCGCCAACCAATAAATTATATAATTTTATTCGAATGATTCATAGAAACCGTGCGGATTGTAATCATAAAATACTCTACGTTTTCGACAATTTATAAACACGTGGTTAATAAACTATCTCTTGTACGAAACAATGCAGCCCATCATAGTTCCTAGCGTTTCGTCACCGATTCGGTATTCCGGTGTTCGTAACGTATCGAATCGCTGTAGTATTTATCATACTACTCATCAGCAATATGCTACAGAATTTTATATCGTTTGTGATTTCTATTTTCTATCAAACACGACTGCAAAATATGGTCGAGAAAAATTGAAATTGATATAATATTATATGATTTTAAACAGAAAAAAAAATCGAGCACCTCCACTCAATATCCTATCAACCCTCTACTTATATACCATATAACGGTGGCAAACTTCAAAACGTTAACTTGATACCTATTGACATTTTCAACGGTCCTCTTACGCAGTTTTTAAGTGTTGATAATAGACTAAAGGATAGGGATTATAGGGAGTGAATCATTTTTTTTCAAAATGTTAATTAACGTACTCATCAGTTATGTTATTACAGTCATAAAGAAGTGTGTTCTACCATTTTCGATTTTTCAACTAAAATACTATCAATTAAATTTCAAATCTACATTGGTGTTGCAGGTAGGACATTTTTCAAAAACCAATAAATAGGTAATAAACGAATAATAATTTATAAGGTACGATAATTTTGGCCCACTAATTTACTGCACACAGCATATGGTAAAAAATATTCATAATATACACCATAGGTAAGACAAAAAAAAATAATATTATAGGTCATCAACAAGCCTATTAATCGTTTCGCTTATGTAATATTTATTCAAAATAATTGCTATGAGACCAGATAACCGGAAATTTGGAAATTATTATATAGTGACAACCATAAAAAAATGACCAACAAAATAGAAAAAATATTATATTATACTTGAAAAAATAACAATTATTTTACAAGCTTTATGTTATTGGAAAAATCTACTTTCGCAGCAACGTCAAATTTTTAAAATATAATAAGATAAAATATTTGTTGAATTTCGATCCGTTGTCGTTTAAAATAACAAATGGTGCGAAAGGCACATCACACAATAGTAATGTTTTTGAGGAAAATAAAACGGAATAATACATGAAATTCCTTCGGGTAAAAGTAGTTTATTCTTAGGATTACAGTCTTAGCAGATATCGATCTATAGTAAATTTTATTTTTAAATGAGTAATATCTAAACAATTATCTGGTGACCTAACAGTAAATCGATTGTATGGTGTATTATTGACTATTGGCATTTTGTATCATGATTTATTTTACTGTTTTTATACGCGTGTAAAACCTTTAAACCTACATAAAAGTATAAAACGTATACAAACACAAATTATTAAACAAATTAAACTAAAAAAGTCAAGTTTCACTAAACCATATTGTTACAGTGATGGTTTTTGTTAACGTTTTACGTTTTTTAGGTAAACATTTTTTTCTACCTAGTTGGTTGAAAATATTACAGACACTATAATTGTAGTTTTGTCACAGTGCAGTCAAAAATATGTAGAATCCCGAATTCAATATATAAATTTGTATTTTACTTACGTTTTACAGCTGTCTTGTACAAAAAACATTACATTTCTAAAAAACATGATTTATCAACAACTACTTAAAAAAAAAATCATAATTCAAATAATATATTTTGATTAAAATAACGATTCAGTACCTACAAAAAAACTTAAAAAGTATACAAAGACAATGGCATCAAAAAAAAATTGACGAAAAAAATTGTAAAAGCAATATTATTAATATTATTCTTAATGTGGTTTTGGTACAATATTTTTTTTCTTTAAAGGCTTAAACTAATCTATTTTTCTATTTTACGTCGATTTCAACCAGCTACGTTTATAATAATACAGACACTGTACAACAATTGAATAGTCGCCGGTAAATATGTGTATTATAAATATAGGCACCACGATGAACTACTTGTACATACTACGCATAAATAATATATTATGATCCAATAAACCTTCCCCACGAATTCTGGTTAAATCCTTTATTACCTATAATATGATATTATGTTGGAATACTGACGAGGAGGTGTCGACGGTAAATAATTCGATTCGTCGCGCGCGTTGTCATTATAAATTTGTTATACGAAACCAAAATTTATCGACCAGCGTCTCGGCTGTCAAGCCAAAAAATTTATTTAAAAAGCACTAAAAATCGAAAATATATAAAAAATAAATCAAAAACAAAAATGGAAATTAATTATAAATGTTGTATACGATAGTACTATAATGCAAAATTTATTTTTTAATCAAACCTATATTTTCTTAATCCATAATACAAGTTTAAAAAAAAATAATAATAATACTTATTCTAAAAGAATGGTAATCCTGATAAATAATTGTTAATAATAATTGTAATATTAATTAAGGCGATTTAAGAATTTTTAAAATGTAAAGGTATTTTTACTGTTAAATAAATTATAATTATCTATTATAATTAAAACTTAAAATTTAAAAATAATTATTTTTAAGTACCTATTCATATTTTCAAGCAAATGGAGAGTAACATCTTGGTAACATCGATTTAACCAAAAACTAAATTGTTAATAAATCTTATGCCTAGCATTTTCAAAACATGGCCAGCTAAGAAAGAAAAACGTTTGTGAACCCTTTCAATTGTCTGACTGTCTTTCTGAGTATAAGGGATATTTATAAGCATATATTGTCGTTATATATATATATATATATTAGTTGTCGTGCTCGTGTCCATGTACAAAGTATAGAGATGTCTTCGACAAATAGAGTGATATATTACACCAACATTTTATGGGCAGGTATCCCGTGATTTTGTCTCACTATGAGGCATAGCCGTGGAATGAGCCACCGTGAAGGAAACGACGGTACCCGGGGCGCGAACTCGTCCTTCGACCCGATTACCACGGAAATTAATTTTTTTCATAGGCGTTTTATTCGTGAACCGATCCCTTTTCATTTTTTTCCAAAGCAGGGACCGTCTTTGGCCAGTAAATTCCTAAACATCAAGTCAACAACAACGCTCATATACATGATATAATATAGACACGGGACCTTAATCACGCTTACCCACTGCGATTTCGTGGAACGCGCGAGGGCTGTTATGATAATTTATATATTATGTATTTTGTAACACCATAATTGATATATATATATATATATATATATATATATATATATATAACCTTTACAGGTACAACCGACGAGGACGCGTACGTCCCCGTTGTCGTTTTTTCGAAACGGAACGAAAAAAGGGCAACGATAACACAACACAAAAATGCGTCGTATTGTTATAATATACACGCAAACGCACACGCACGCACGCACACAAATACATATATAGGCGGCGTTCACACGGACCCAGTGTCGCGCGTCTCCTGTGCCTGTGGGGCTGTCGATGCGCTCCGTTTACCTGTATATTACGGTACACGTAATATTATTTCATAGTGCACATCTGGCCGCCGCGTTCGTCAACGACATTACGATTGCGTTGTTGGACAATTTAATCTTATGGCGGGATCCCACGGCGTGTGGCTCGTGGCTCACCTCCACGCCAAGTCTAGACAAGTCGAGCTTGCGCGCGCTATCCTCGGTCACGGTGATCCGATGGCGTGCGGCTCGGCTCGTCCCTATGTAGGCTCGGAAGAAGAAATTGGTAATGCTTGCAGCGTGTTACATTATCGTGTGCGGTGAGTTTTTGAAGAATTACTCAAATGAAACTGAAGATTAACCAAATCCTCCAAAAAGAAGACGACATCAGACGGATACTATTTATAAAAGTCGCAAAAGGTATATATCACAATATTACCTATTCGAATTTATTGTTTGGTTTTTTTTTTTTTAATTTAATCAATATTATCTAGTCATAACTGTAATTAATACTAAGAACTATAGTAGGTATGTCCAAAAATTATGGTTTTGAGTCCCACGAAACATGTCTAAAAAAAGTTTAAACACAATATATTATTATTATACTGTGATCTATCAATCTTTATACATATATGTATTTGATTTTTAGATAAAATACAACAAACATGTTACATGAATAACAATAGACTCGTCAAGAAAATTCGAACATTTTTGAAGAATGAGTTCTGTTCACTTTGAGTTTATTTTAAATAAAATAGGTCCATATATTACAAAGGTTAATACAAACATGCGAGATTGCATTCCGATAAAAAAAAGGATAGCTGCAACTTTAAGATTTTGAGCAAGTGGAGACAGTTTTAAAAGTTTGTCATACTTATTCAAATTTTCCATTTATTTGATTTGTTCAAATTTTCTTTTTTTGAAATATCCGGAGAAAAATGTGCCGCAAGAGTTTTTAAATTTTCATTTGGTGTATCTGGTTGTTTGCCGGTTTCAACTTCAATGCACTCTTCCTCGTCAATAAAACTGCTACTGTCCTCGTTTTCGTTGTTTATTGTTCTATTTTGTATTCTCTAATAATGAATTATTTATTATAATTATATAAAAAATTAAAATTTTAAACTCTTATAAAAAAAATTGTAAAATGTATTTGTAATAATTTTCGACAGCTATAAGAATAAATTATTTGGAACTTTGTACTCAATTTTCAAATTTTTTGATTGAGCGAAAATTTTTTTTTTTACAATAGGTAGTTGAAATGAAAATTTAAAAAATCAAAATTTCTTATGCTTATTAATAATTAAAAAAAGTTAAAACATTTTGAAAATCTTACCATGCACAGAAAATGTTGATATAATTATTAAATAAATTTATATATAAATAATATAATTTTTTTTTTTTGATAATGACAATTTAAAATATCTATGGTTATTCTTTTTTAAATTACAAGATAATAAATAAATCGTTTAAAAATAAATAGTAGTTTACGTATATACAATATTGTAAAAATTTGAACTTCATACACTCATAAAAAAATAATTAAATATCGGTAACATTTTTTTATCAGTATAGTTATGAAAACTTATGAAAAACCTTGTATTCATATTTTAAGGTTCTTACCAAACTAAAAAATTTAATTGAAAAGTAAACTAAAAAAAAACCGAAAATGTTTCATGACTATATAAATAGCTCAAGAGGAGTCAAAACAATTTAAAATTTTTATCGTGTATAGAAAATTTTAATATAAACTTTGAGTTACATAAAAAAAAAGGAAAACTATTTAGTCAAAAATTGATTTTGTGTAAAAATTCCTGTTTTTCCTTTTTACTTTAAAACTCTGAGCAGAGCAATAAATGTATTAATTTTACAATGATGTGTGTTTTTTCGGTCTGTCATTACTCATCACCTTGTCAAGCAGTAAAAGTGCTTCGATTTTCAAATTTGGTAGAAAAGTAGATGTAGATTTTACTTTGGGGAGTCAAAAGTAAAAGTGTTCCAGTAGTTTTTATAATAACCGGGAAAAACTAGAAAAAAAATTAAGGAAAAACAGGAATTTTTACGCAAATAAGATTTTGAGGAAATTGAATTAATTTTTTTGGTCTAACTTAAAAATGAACAAGCGTAGATATTTGAAATTTTCATCGAATGTTTAAAATTTTATTCTCGGTATAACATTTTTAAAATATTTTGTCACTTTATGAGTTATTAATAGATATTTTAAATTTTCATTTATACTACGAACCTATTCCCATATAAGTTATTATAATTAACTATGTACAATAATAATTATTATGTGATTTAGTTGTTGTAATATAAAATATGTTAGATTGACAAACAGTCTTTGCTCAGAATCATTTTTGGTATAAAATGATATATTATCACTGAATTCAAATTTACTACATCCACTCTGACGCCAAGTCATTTTTCTAAAATTACAAAATGAAACCAATTTCGTCACAATATAGTGGACGACAACCAAATGATGTTATTCATTTTCATCAATATAGTTACTTAAAATGAATTAGGGTTCAATATTTAAGATTAAATAACAATGAGTTTAGCAAATAATAGATCTTTCAATGGTATTGGTGTACATTTATTTTTTTCAGCTGTCACAAAATGTTGAAGAATGGCTACAAATAGCAAAAGATTTCAATGATAAATGGAATTTCCCTCACTGCATCAGTGCAATTGATAGGAAGCATATTGTAATACAAAGTCCAAATAAAAGTGAATCAGAGCTTTTAACTATAAAGGGGCGTTTAACATAGTTTTGATGGCGTTAGTAGATGCTAATTACAATTTCATTTTCGTTGATACTAGGTGTCAAGGAAGAATTAGTGATGGTGGTATACTCCGAAATACAGTTTTATGGAAGAAATTAAAAAATGACCAACTTATGTCATCAGCAGATGAACCGCTTCCATCTAAAATCAATACATTACCATACGTATTTTTAGGAGATGATGCATTTGCCTTGAATAAACACATAATGAAACCGTATACTGGCGTTTATGAAAAGGGAAATGCAAAAATAATATTTAATTATCGATTATTTAGGGCACGAATTGTGGTAAAAAATGTCTTTGGTATAATTTCCTTTATTTTTAGAATATTCAGATGCCAATTTTACTTGACACAAAAAAAAGTGACCAATATTACGATGGTGGGTATATTCTTACACAAAATAAAAGTAGAACATAATTTTCCAGATATTGCACATAAGGAACATTTGATATTGAAAAAGAAGGTGAAATTATTTTTGGATCGTGGCGTCAAGATCACATTAATGAAGCCTTATTATTGTAGATTCGTAGAGTACCTCATAGGTCAGGGAGCGATGCGAAAGAAGTTCGAGAATTATTTACGGAATATTTTATTACGAATAGTACTGTATCATGTCAAAACAATTTTTAAAGATGTAAGTTATTGAGTAATTATTTTATAGTTATAGTTTTGGTAATTTTTTATTATAATATAATATACAAGTATGATAATGTATGATAATTTTGTAAAGTTATTTGATACTAATAACTTTCAATTAATAATGTTTTTTTTGTTATTTATTTATATTGTTTATTTTGCCTATGAGTTTTTAGTAGTATGAGGTTCTACATACTCCATGTAGAAATTTAACCATAATTTCATATGCGAACCAGTCAAGTTTGAAGATGTCATCCAATCCTGAACCCGTTTTTTTTTGCTAGATTTTACTCTGTTTGCAAGTTTTCTAAATGTGGCCATCAACGAATTTTTTTTCTTTTTTAATTCGCCAATTATATATTTTTGACTGAGGTTTTTTGAAATGTTGCCCCAAGAATCATTCACAGAATTCGGGATCTTGTGTTATGAATGTTTAAGATTCCAGATACAAGATTCCTTTTTATATAACTCGAGGAACTCCAAAGACAGTTTGTTTGACTACTCCATGTTTTTAAGTTAAGTAAATTATTAAAAAAAAAGAAATCAAAAAATCATAAAATATATGTAAATACACTCGAGCTACGTACGTCAGTGGGAACGCGTTGGATCGGTTTTACGAGCCGAGCAACGATTGCAGCTCATCTCTTTTAACTAGGATACCAAAAACCGACAACTTTTGGATAGACACGAGCCGCGCCGAGTCACACCCATCTCACGAAGCATGTGGTGTACTGAGTTATACCAAACCACGCGCCGTGGAATGTCGCCTTTATATGGGATATTGTATTGCATTTTTAAGCTTTGGATATTATAGTAGGAAATTTGAAGAATTTTTATATTAAAAACGGATTATAACGTCTTAGTATGTTTACTTTAGATTCTACGAACAACTCTTTCCATTTATTTATCCAAAAAGCATGATTGTTGAATTTATAAAAAAGGAAATGTTTACATTTTTTTACCGAAATGTTGATAAATTATTATCCAAATTTGTTTAAAAGTCGCTGGTAGGATTAAAAGAAAACACGACAAAGAATCCTAACATGTTTTCAAAATCCGTATCACGTAATTGGATCGATCAGTTTTCAATACGTTGGAATGAAAATAGGTGTTTTTAGCAGGAAAAACAGTCCGTTTCAAATCCCTTAATATTAATTTTAAAATGTCCCATCATTGTGTGGCAAATATCAAATTCTTTAGGTGGTAATTGACCAAGTATCAGTAAATAAAAGTTAACTGAAGTTGTCTCATGATAATGTCAATACTACATTATGTATCCTATATAGGTTGACGATTGAGAATTAATGATTTCCATCAAATGCTCGAACTATATATATATATATATATATATATATACAGTCTGCATGTACTCAACAATTAAAAGTCAAAATCGTCCACCTATAAACATAAACTTAAATAAAAATAAAGTTGATTATTGGAGTAACCAATAAACGTCGTAAATCGTAAGGATGAAAAAATTGAGCTCAAAATTAAGCGAGTATTAGAATTGAGCGATGTAAGTATGTAGCTTACATTTTCCATAAGGTCAAAAATACTCTTCGAAGTAGTGGTTGTTCGCCATTAAAATAACAATGACATGTAATAATATTACAATGTCAATGTTTACTGACATATAACTAAACGGAAAATATAATATGATAGGAACAATACTATTCGAGACAATAACATTGAGATTTATGTAGTTTGTAGTGCCATAGTTCTAGAATTTCAGGAGCTAAGCACCTGCGATCTGCGCCTACACGGGTAAGTGTTTCGGTAAATTTCTTCGGGTGTGGTGAGGCGAGTACAACAGGTCGACGGGAGTTTACACGTTATAATAACGGGCGAGACGTATTATAATACACGCGTACCAGGTACTCGTAAGGTCGTATACCTACTTATCTAACGTAAATCTCTCACAAGACAACGACGACGGGCGTTATAATATATTATTATTATTACAAACGCACTCCGACGAAAATGAAGTCGTCACTCACGTCCCTTCACGTTCGAGTCGCACACGACGGTCACCAAAAACCGGCCGGAATTTATTTATTTTAAGTGCGTGACTCATGCTCAAAAACCCTATGTACATATATTAATAATAAGTTATACCGTGTGCAGGTAATACAGGTAATACATGGCGGCTGCACGGCGGCCGTAGTACCTATACACAGATGAGAGACGCCGCGTCCGCCGGGTTCATTCGTCTGGACAGGTTTCATTATGCATAAATGCACGCACGCGCACGTCCTATCCTCCAAATCGGTCTTTCTCTTAGCCCCTTTTCCCCTCTTCACGCGCCGCGACAATCGGTGCCAGTACACACACGCACAACGGTAGGTACCTCTCTTCATGACGCGCACACGCACACGCACACGCAAGCCAGTATTATAATAATATTACACGAACCGGTTTACAAAGACTACACGGGGACTGCTGCTGCTGCTGCTGCTGTTGCAGTCGTACGATCGTTATACAGTTTCCATTAAAGGAACGACGAGGTATTTTTCACTCGCTCGATCTCTGTCCCGCCGCAGTCTCTGTCTCGCCCCCACACCGCCCGACGCCGTCACCGTTCGTCCGTCTCCCGTGTGCGCGTTTGACGACTTTCCGTCGTTGTAATCGTACAACTGCTGTGCACCGCACGACGATAATAATAATAATAATAATAATAATATTATAACCTATCGTGAGACGACCACCGCGTGAGACGTCGGAAACGTTCTCTCTTTCATTCTATCCACATATATTTATATTATATGCATAGCTGGTACATTGCACTTATATATTACGTCGTCGAAACACAATGGATGTCTTACGATGGTTATTGTGATTATAAAATCCCGACCGCTGCGTGGACAAAGACGCCTTCGACACGATATAAAATCGTCGCTAGATCGGTGAACACAGACGCCACTTGGTAGGGGCTCGGGTGTGCTTAGATTCCCCTCCCCATTTTTGAAATCAGCGCCCTCGTGGATTCATAATGTACCAATGGTCAATTAAATTTTATTCCATATGTTATGTGTATACAGTACAAAGCCATTATTAAATGTTATGATTATTGAATATTAAGCACGAATGCACGATTAAAAGTATAGATAGTGAGGCATTTCTTTAATCGTGATATGGAAAATGGTGGGAGGGAGGCGAAGTTTCTCATTATAATACGCTGTAATCTATGATCATATTATTATTATTATTAACTGGCAACTTTGAAATCCGAGCTTCATCATCCTCTGTTCATTAAAATGTCGCCCCTGGGCTCTGTCGATGAATTTCACCAGAATAAGGCTCGATTGTCGATTAAAAGAAACGGTCCGCTTACAAACCTAACCTAATAGTAATCGGTCAAAAAGTTCAAAGATAAAAATTCCGAGCACATTTTCATTGTCAGATTAAAAGTCTGAAAATAAAAAAGATTGTTTATTTAAATACATATTTATTTTCTTATTCAATACCTTATTGATTTGATAATTATTTTTTATACATATAAAATTACGATTGCCAAGTACAAATATATTTTAATAGTATTTATAAACCGTAGGTATAACGTATGATAATCAAATATAATATCGGATAAGAAAATTAATTACATTTTTTAAATTTAAATTTCGTGAACAAAATATTTTGTATTATTAAACTTTTTGTCTCAAAAATGAATCCGGACTTTTTGTCCTCGGACTTTCCGTCCGAGATTCTAATTTAGTACAGTGGCGACAAGTCCGGACCCGCAACAGACCGATGATATCGCGGACAAATAAAATATGCATTTAATATGAGTTTTAGCTGTACCTACGTTTCTCTGTCGAAAGACATCTGTCCCCGTCCGCGTTGTAGCGGTCAGTCACTTGGGGTTGTGCATGAAGAGGATGTCACACTCCCATGTGTTGTCTTTTACAAACAAATCTAATAAAAAAGGCACAGGTATGGAAAAAAATCAATACATGTATGGTTAATAAAAAATTACATTTAGCCATGTACAAGTTACGTTTATTTTTGTTAAAATTTCTTGTAAAACGGTTATTTATAATAAGTAAGAATTTATCTAATTAAATATAATATTTTAATATACAACATACATTTTATAATTTAATTGAAAAAGGAAATAATTGTATTGCTTATGATGTAAATGAATCTGTAGGGAAAAAAAAGAATTGAAAAAAAAAGTAAAAGGAAAAAAGCTCAGCAAGTAAATACCGCTCTGCAGTACAGTGAATGTCGAGAGGGGTCACTGAAATGGATGAGTTAAACTTGAATTCAATGATATAAAATCATTGTATACGAAAAACGATTCTGAGCAAAAACGGTCTGTCAGCTTACATAACTAAGTGTATTTTATGATATTATTATTATTAAAATAATTCATTTTACTATTAATAATACAGTAGGTTAAATTTTTTTTGCAGAAAACATTACATTTAAAAAAACAATTAAGCGTATAAAATATAATAATATACTTTAAAAGTTTCAAGCCCCCCAAAAAAATATTTTTAAATTACAACGAAATAAATAACATCGTTATTCTTAATTTAAATATCTAATTCCGTCCAAATTTGAACTCAAAATGTCTATAAAAAATTATTTTTTTAATTTTTTTGCTTATACTATTAAATATATATGAAAAACCTTGTTTTAAATTTTCAACCCTTAGCTATAAAAACTGATCATTTTATACATTTTTAACTACTAAATAATTTGCAAACATTCGAGATTTAGATGAATTTGGTCAAAATTTGAACTTTAAATGCTTATAAAAAAAAGTATGTATTTGTATCTTAAATATTTTTAAAACTGCATTTAGAATAATTTACAAAAAATCTTATTTTGAGTTTTCAGTGATGATTTTACCTCGGTGAAAATTTCATGTATTTACGATCATTATTTCTTTTGTTACACCAAAAAATAAAATCAATTTTGTCAAAAATTAGCATCGTGAAAAAATTTTCGTATTTCCCTAAATTTTTTTAAATTTTTTGTTGTTTTTCCTGACGCGTTTGAAGACTATGGAGATTTTTTTACTTTTGACCCCCTCCCCTCCCATAAAAAAAAAATAACAACTAGATTCACTTTCCAATTAGAAAAGATGTTGATGAAGAAAAACGGAGCATTTTTACTACCCAAAAACGTGACGAAAGACACAAAAAAACACAACATTGTAAAATCAATATATTCATCGCTCCGCTCAAAATCCAAAGCAAATATATTGTTTTTTTCCATACGCCTACCTTCAATTGCCCTTTTTTCTTGAAATTTATCAATTATATACCTAGTGCTGTGCCACTGTGTAAAGAGACTCCATAGATTTTTGCGGGAACAAGGAAATGTGTCAAATACCGTTCGTATATACGATTGTAATCACACCGTAATCTGTACAGCAACAGACGTAAGAATTTATCGGTAAAATAGTACATAATACGCCTAATTCGACCAAACGTACACAATATAATATTATATTGTACAGTGTGCGATCGGTGTTTGGCTTGTACAATTAATGATACATTCTTGCATAACGATAATTTTTATTTTTAATATCGATATCGTTTTCATTTCTTTGATATCATTATAGTGTTGAAATAGCGAAGATTAAAGTCGATATATCAATGTCACAGATTGATTTTCAAACTTTAAAACCAAAGTTTTTCTATAATATAACACTGCTAGCACCAGAAAGGGACACTTATAATTTATCACTCGTTTTATTTAAGAAACAATGGGCGAAAAGCTCGAATCTTTTCGACAGAAAACCCGTTTTAAATAAAGCTTTAAATGTGCTTTCTGTATATTATAAATGCGTTTTACCGGACTATCGACACCGACGTTGTGCGACACTGTATTTAATATTATACGGTGTTATGTATATTGTATATTTTTGTATTGAATACATAGAGCAGGTTGCGCTTACTGTCGGGCGCGGGGATTTATACTGGAACGAATTCTGAGGTCGACCTCGGCACGCCGACTGTATAACGTGAAAAGTACAAGGCCTCGTCTTATATTGGATGCGTATCGAAGACCAAAGACGAATACAAAACCAAATTGCTGTACACATAATAATATAATATATACAGGTACCTATAGATATACATACCGGATGGCCCATAGTAATTTCCTGTTTTCTCGTAAAAAACCGATACGGGAAAACGGGAAAAAGCGGCGGACCACGCTGTATATACAAATTTTATTCAAATATACTGACCAGTGGTACCATGTCGTATTGTAAACTGTGTATAGTACAAGGAAAACTGTGCCGGCCGGAACTCTCTTTTAGAGTAACGTGTGGGCGGAGACAATAATGTAAGCCTTTGTATTATAATATTATGTATTATGTATATTATATATGTGCGTCGACCGTGAACGACAACAATAAAACTGTTTCCAAATGAATATATGTTCAATTTAAATCATGAGGTTGAAACAATACGAGGAGTTTCCGTCTTCCGAGGGTCGAAAATTTGATTTTCTATCCTCATTGAATATCGGAATATTTAAAAAACATATTGCATGTCTTACGATGATTTTTGTTTTTAGTATCCAAGGGTTTTTGATCGCGAAGAATGATTTGAGTATAGAAAAAATATTTTGTAACCGTGTCTATAGCGGTTGGAAATTTCGTCACTCTAAGGTGAATTATATTAGGTACATTATACTTTTTGATATTTTCGGTAGTTTTCACTGTATGTTTACGGAAATTACCGAAAAAATCGTCTGAAATTTATTGTTGGTTATGAATTCATGATGGGGCTTAACGTTTTAATTACGACCAGTTCGTTTTATTTTATGACATCGAACCTCCTAAAATTCCTGATCAAAATCTTCAAAAGCATTGACCATTAATTATTGTTATTATGAAAGACTTCCGATTTTTTTACTAAATAATTAACATTTATATTTTTTTATACAAGTAAACTTTCAACTTTTGGTCAGAATTTTTTATTGTTCTATTGAAATGAATATCCACCTCCACCTCTGCTGAAGTTTTTCATTATGAATTACATAGGTGGAAATCCATTTAAATTGTAGGGGGACTATAATATTTATAACATCAATGCTAGTCTTGGAGGCTTAGATTCCACACAACTAAAAAGCTGTTTTTTTGGAGAGGGCTTATTTCCATCCAGAAGCGGAACTAGGGGGGGGGGAAGACGAGGATTAATCCCCGGGCGTAAAATTTTAGGAATGAAAAACAAAAAAATAAAATCAAACAGCGTACAATAATAATCGTCATTCTCTTATTAATTACTACACGTCTACCCCGTGTAGCTGTGCGATTGGCGACGATGTAGACAAAAATAGTACATAATTGTATGACGTTGATGATATTTGTGCGCCCAATATTAATATTGTAATTGTGATTCCGTATTCGTCATTTGGTCATCGATTCGGTCCCATACAACACACTTAAAGCATTCAAACGACAAACAACTAATTGTCAGTCAGTGAGATTAAGAATAAATTCGCATAGGTAAATACTACAATGTTTAAGATTCTGAGTGTAACCGGACATACATTATTATTGTTATTATTGTTTATTTCTTCGAAAAGATAATGGGCCCCACTGAACGGGTTCATGTAATTTTAATAATTAACATTCATATTATTGCGCATGGTGCCTAAGTCATTTTGTACATAAAAATACACTCTACGGAAATAATGATCCTGTCCTGTAAAATCAACAAAATTTGGTTATTTTTTTTTTTTAACTTATAGATGGTAATATTCTACAGGCCGCATAGAACTTCGTGTTTTAATATTTTAATCACAAACTTAATAATATGTCTTTAAAAATGAGACAATTTTAAGTTTATTTTACACATTATTTTATAACGTTACTTGAAATAAAATAAAAAATTAGAGTTAGATCCGATCTGTAAGAAGTCTTTTTCTTTCAGATAAAACAAAATTTATCAAAACTTGACAACTCTACAAGGCCTGAGATTTTTTTCTGTGAAGTCATTTTTTTGATAAAATATACCTTTCCTAAATAGGTATCAGGCAGTAGATTAGTAGAAAAGTATTATAATTAAGATGGCAATTAGAATATAAAATATAATTTTCAAATTGTATATAATTGC
>JACXSJ010003600.1:0-21777 GCA_014851325.1 Pentalonia nigronervosa | reverse complement strand
TTTTTGATGTGTTTGGTTTGGGGATGGTTTTGGTTGGTGGCAGTTTGTTTTTTTGTTTTGTTACATTTGTTTGTGCTGGTTGACGAATTGAGGGGCTTTTTAAGGCCGGTGGTTTTGAATACATTTTGGTGGTGTGGGCTTGCGCCCGATGAGTAGTTTCTATTTATTAGTTAATAGTATAAATTACGTGCATATTACCTGTGATAGGATGGGTGTATGCTATCGGAAGCTAAAAATACGGTACTCGTGAGACGCGATAAGGTACGTGTTGACTGTACGATGTCTAACGACGAACTGAAGTAATGTTTTGTTTGATGAAAAATGTACAAAAAAAAAAAAAAAAAATGAAATTCCGTTATCAAATACAACCGTGAAAAGAAGAATTGATGAAATGTCAGAAAATGTGAAAATATTTGTTATTATTGTTTTGAAACAATCTGATTATTTTTCGCTTCAACTTGATGAAAGTACAGACGTTGCTAGCCAGGTTAATTTATTAGCTTTTGTTCGTTTTGAGTTGAATGGCAATATTGAAGGAGAAATGCTATTTTGCCAGTCTTAGTCGAAAAAAACAACTGGTGAAGAAATTTTCAAATCTGTTGAGAGTTTTATAAAGGAGAACGATGTATATTGGTCTAAGTGTGTAGGTTTGACAATTGATGGGGCACGTGCTATGTCTGGAATTCATACTGGATTAATTACCAGAGTTGGGTCAGTTGCTCCCTTGGTTCAATGGGCACATTGTAGCATACATAGAAAGGCTCTTGCAATTAAAGGCTTGGATAAGTGTCTCAAAAACACTCTCGATAATACAGTTAAAATCGTCAATTTTTTTAAAGCAACGTTTAAAAACTATAGACATTTTGGTGTTGTGCACATTTGTAGAGTAGATTTTAATTTATAATATATAAGGTTTAGTGGAGATTGAATAACCTTTGTTCTTGTCTGTCCGCTTGGGAAAAATTCATAAATCGAATGACTTTGAAGATGGTTGCTGAATGATCTATGAGCTATATTATACATTACTTTTACAGAAATAATCTATATATATAAATAGAGCTAAAAATGTATAACAATTCATCAATTGAGAACGGCTGGGCCGATTTCGCTCAATTTTTTTTCAATTGTTCGTAATTTCCAGGTAATGGTTTTTACGAAAGAAAATTTTGGAAAAACCCAATCCCGGGAGGTGGTCAAATAGGGATTTTGAGATTTACGATGGAAATATTTGTTTATAAATGGTTGCTATACCACCAATCTATGTTTATTTATAAAGTTGTCGATGGTCGCATATTTAATACTATTATAATTAGTAAGAATACATCATCATATACATATTTTTGTAAATAAATTTATTGAAAAAAACAAATCTTCGGCACGGGTAACCGTCGCAATGTTTTTTATACCTAATTCTGATTTCACTCACTTACGCACTTCTTGGGGTCCTACGGTGGATTGCCTACCTGATAATTTACTGTTCGCATATTACCCGTGATCTAATGCAGTGGTTTGCCTACCTAGGTGGTTTAAATGCATATAAATCATTTCAGGTTAATTTTAACTTAATATTTGGCTCAGGCAACGCTGGGCGGGACAGCTAGTTACGTTTAAATTTACAGAATTTCATATTCTGGCTTATAATATTCTCGTTTTTCAAACCCTGAACATGGCATGAACATGATATGAAGATCATAGGCTGATATATTGTACTAAAAAATTATAAGCAGCCACTTTAGGTGGTTATTTTTGAGGTGAAACATTTTCGGTGGGTTCTTATATTTTTTTAAATTAACTAACTAATGATGTTGGTATCGTATTTGAATTGCAATTATTAAAAGTTGTGATGAGCAGCTGAGTAAAATAGTGAGAAATCACTGAAAAATTTGAAATAAAAAATAAAACACACGTCATTGTAAAATCAATACATTCTTTGCTCCGCTCAGAATCTTAAAGAATATTCGTAGAGACTTTTCATCAAATATTTAAAGCATTTTCTACAATAATATATTTTTCAAAATAGTTTGGTTTAGTTTTTGACAATGTAACCAATTTTAATTTTTATTGGGTTTATCCTATAATGATGCGATATATTAATTGAAGTTTACAACTCGCGATAAATAATTTGAGAAGTAATAAGTAGGTACTATAATAGAAATACTACTCTAAATTTGGTTTTTTTTTCAATTGACTGAGTATAATTAATAAGAGTAGCTGGTTTAATAGATTACTATGTATTTATATGTGTATATTGATTATTAAATAAGACAAGGACTTATAAATAAAAATACAGAATTATTGTAGGTTCTATACAATGTATGTGGCTAGTGTACTTTCAATATTTGTTTTTAATATAAATTTATATTGTTGTGTGTATTGAAAAAAAATATTATTTGTCGAAACATTCAACTTACATTCATCATAATTAATTAAAATTAATAAAATCATTCTACCTACGATATCGACATGATCCGTTTCGGAGAGGCACCTTCAGTTGAAAGGTAAAAACACTACAGTTTCCCAGTGAAACCTATATTTAAAATTTAAGTTTTATTTTTATTTATTTTATTATTGATAATCGGCAGTTTTGTAAGAATATACAAAATATATATCGAATATATGTAAAAGAAATACATATATAAGTGAGTATAGTAAACAAAGTATCTTAAAACTAAATATTAATCATTAAGGAAGAAAATAAAAGGGAACATTATTTAAGGAACAAAGCATTCTGTGTAATAGATATAACCATAAGAAGTTGGATGTGGAGGAATTAAGAAAAGAGTATGATTTCTAAAACTATAAGATGGGACACGTAATTTTATATTAGATAAAATTTTAGGAACATCCAGAGAGCTATTGAATAAGATGAGATGAACTTGTGATCTGCGTCAGAACGACGAATAGAAAGTAAAGTTATGAACGAATGAATGAGTAGTTATTGCACAGTTGTCCTATTTTGAGTAAATATGCGGCATAAAAGAGAAATCTATTGTATACACGCTATAGTCAAATCAGATCATTAACTTGATATGAATGCTAAATAAATGCATCGTGTTCCAGTACAGATCGAATTAAGGCAAAATAAAAAATATGAAGGAATTCATAAACTTAAACTGGACGTATTGTATTTTATGAAATCCAACACTTTGAGAGCTTTACTAACTCACATCATTACTGTATAACGTATTATTGTACTATATATTACTGTATTGCTTGCTTAAAAGTTTTACATAAAAATAAAAAAGTTAATGAAAATGTGTCAATAAAAGCATTGGCGGCTTGAAAGTGGAGGAAAATATATAATAAATAGGTCAGCAGATTAAGAGACGGAATTTGAGTGTACATTATCGAGATGGACAGAAGATGAAATAGGTGTCTTTAGATTAAGATTATTAACATGTTGCCAGAAATAGGCAGGAGAAGAGACTATGATTTTTCAGAATTATTGACAAAATTAGTAAAATTAGCTAATGATTGTTTTTTACATTTTGCTCGATGTTTGGAAAATGAATTTTAGTCAGAGCACAACCAGAACATAGATACAAGATCATATTATGAACTTTTATTTTTTAAATATTAATATTTGAGTT
Source organism: Pentalonia nigronervosa (assembly GCA_014851325.1). Classification (NCBI taxonomy): domain Eukaryota; kingdom Metazoa; phylum Arthropoda; class Insecta; order Hemiptera; family Aphididae; genus Pentalonia; species Pentalonia nigronervosa. Next base: position 18,187 of record JACXSJ010003600.1, on the reverse strand, counting down.
CTTTGGGGACCCGTTAAGGAAACTTCGGGGATAGCAAACATTTTAGAATGAACAAAATTATTGATAGAACTAAGAAGAGCATCATTAATTACTTCAGCTACATCATTTAAAGTCAAACTAAAGGGTGAAAAGATGATTTCCCAATCAAAGGAATCTAGAAATTAAGACATCGCTGCATAATTACCAGACTTAAATTCAAAGGAGTGTTCAATATGGAGTTGCATATTGAATAGGATTAAAAACACAATTGATAAAGGAGAGTGGTAAGAGTCAGGACTAACAAAGGGAGAAGAAGCAATACCGACAGCAGCTTTATTTTATTTAGAAAATATATGGTTTAAGACCTCCGGTGCCGGTTATTTATTAAGAAGCAAATTATTGGCAACCTTATTCACATATTGTTTCGGCGTCCCAAGATATTGTAAATGTGTTGGAATGTAAATGGTTATTAGTGTGAGAAAATCCTCTACTAATAACAATTTATTAGTTGCCCATTTCGACAAACACAAATGACTTCACGGGAATACGGATAACTCATCGTCAATTGAATATTTTCAAATATTTTTTTTTTTTAATTGATAACAACAATATTCTACAGCCCACATTGAACCCAGATTTTTGTTTTATTTTAGATAATAATATAAAATAATTTGTAAAAAAAGCTTAAAATTTTCTTTTTTTTTTAGAGACTTATTTAAAAGTTTGAGATTAAAATATTATAAAACTAAGATCGATGAGGGCTGTAAAATATTTCCTTTTGTCAATTAAAAAAAATCAATGATTGATTCTACGAGTTAAGATCATTATTTCCGTAGAGTGTATTTTTGAAGATAAAATGGCTTGGCACCGGGCGCCTCAATAGACCACCATGACAAATAGGTTGTTCACTAAGTTCAAAAAATTTAAGGAAAGAAAAACCATCGATAATATAAGATATGAGTAGTGGAGTTAGACGAATTGACATTGCTAGTAAGACCTATATTATTAAATGCATAAAAAAATAATATTTTTAAATAGTAGTCAATTAAAATAAAATAAAATAAAAATTGTAATATTATATTATTTATTTATTGTAATATTATTTATAAAAGTTGTGGATAGATAAGTGGTATAAATAGTTTTAAATGTGCAATAATTTTAATGCATTTCATTGTAAAGTAAATAATAAAAGTATATATAATGGTAAAAAGTTTTAGTAGTAGTTGATAATAGGGTATGTTGAATTTAATATTGGTCAAAAACATCGCATAGATATATTATCAATTATTATAATATTATTATTATTATTATTAACTTAAATTAGTCAATATGTACCAGATTCCGTAGAACTGTTTAGTGGTGGATTAAAATTGTGTAAAATAATTCTAATTATTTTAGAAATTTCATTGAGCATAGAAAACAGTAGTGCCTATATTATATAATACACTAATACATAAATCTAATAGCAATAAGTTTCAAATCTCTCCAACTAATATTTTTTTGAATTATAGCAAAAATAACTAAAATCGTTATATTTTGTTTATACAACAATTTCGTCAAAATAAAAATTCCAAATGTCTATAGTAAACAAAACTTGTGTTTGCATTAAATGTTGGAAGCCCATATTATGAAGATTCTTGTACCAAGCTTATTGACTAATAAAAAAAAATGCAATCAATATCAATATCATAAAAAAAAACTATTTTTAAAATATTTAGGATTATTTGGATTTACTTATAAATCACTATCCTATTCACACAAATCTACAATAGATATGTCGGTAATGACTTAAAATTTATAAGTTTATAACAATACTAGGTATATGATATTATAATGTATATTTTACAATATACTAATATTTTAATAATTAATTATAATAGCTATATGTGATGATTTTATTAAAACTTAGTTCAAATTCAATCTACTATATTATTAGTAATTAAAAATTACTTATGGTAATAAAAATGTCTTACTAAATATGTTTTGAAGTAGAGATTTGATGACACGCTGATACACCGTCTTCTCTCAGAATTGTTTTAAATATAAATACAATGTTTTATTATTGAATTAAAATTTTAAGCATCTGTTATAGTGGCCTCAATATTGACTGACTAGGTAGACGATAGTATACACTCGAAATCTACCACACAGCAGTCAGCAGAGCGTATTCACCTGATTTTTTTTTATTTTTCATATGTATTTATACTTAAATATTTTAAATAATAAATATGTTTTTAATAATTATTAAGTTAATTTAGTTGAAATTAATCAATATTTATATTACAAAAATATAAGACATTTTATTTATTATTTTTTAATTTCATTATCAACCATCACGTTACTTAATTAAAAATGTCTAATAAAAATAATATTTGTGGTATTTATTTAAAATTTGAATTTTTTATTAAAATCTTAAAAAAAAAAATAAAAAAAAATGAATGACATAACGCAAAAAGCAAACCGCAGACCGAAAGCAATTTTACTGTGTCCAAATATTTTATACTATTATATAATTATTACGTATATTTTACACTATTCTACCTACCTATCTATACTTAAATTAAAAGTATTTATTTTATACGGTGGTGTATTTGTATTTAAAATATATATATTAATTTTTGTTTTTAATTAACCAATATAATATTTACATTATCGATATACTATTTAGTTTAACGAACAAATTGGTTGTTTCTGATGAACTGTCGTTGGTTATTAAAAATAATACAAACGTAGCAGACCTAGATACGAAGCAAATAGATCAACTATTAAGTTTGATGAATTCATGGATGGAATCATTGCAGAAAGAAATTAATTTTATCGAAGACATAATGGTAAGGAACCCACCGATGTTTTTTTTTATTTAATTAAGTTGAATCAAAATATCAGTGATACGTTTATTAAAATTACGAATCATAAAACATAACTGTTTGTGTATTTGCAAAACCATTTCGAATTTAAATATTGGATAAATGTTTATACTAAGTATTTATTAATTGATATTATACTAAGTGGTTTATTATAGGGTGGAAGAATTCAATACACCTCCGCAATCAAAGAATACAATTTTTGGGATGAACGTTATAACAATTTTAAAGCGATATTGGAACAACTCTTGACCGACAAAGTAGTGCTAAAATGCATAAATATTTTGGAACAAATCGTCAACAGCCAAATTGTTTTATATACGTTGAGGATATTTAATGAATTAAAAAACGACTTTCAAATAATGTATGATACTACTGTTAAAAACACCATGTATTTCATGGAATTGATTTATGATGGAATTAATGTACTTACAATACCTACTATTATGATTACGCATTATACATTTTAATTTTAAATTTTATTGTACTGTGTAACCTACACATAATATGATTTTTTTTCAGTCAATCATTAACGCACCATTTACAATTATCGTAAAAAACTTCATACCACTGTACAACAATTTAAATCTAATGTGGTTGACATCAAGTTTGTTTAGCCGTAAAAAACACATGGAACGTCTACTCGAGTCCATTTCCAATTTGATTGCCGATAGAGTTTCTGTAACTTTGAGTATACCCGAGATATTCCAGTAATTATAATTGATATAATTTGGAGAAAGCCTAAAATGTACGGGCACACTGCACTATTGCAATAGGTTAGGTTAGGCCAAAAATATATAAAACTAATTTTGAATCATCTATAAAGCTTCAAAGTTATTAGACTCCAAAATTAATTACGAAATAATACGATATATTTGTTCAATTTCGTAACATCGAAATTGTTATTGTGTGACATAGATTGTTATTTTTGCACTATCTTATGTAGACATATGTAAACAACAACTACATTTATTTTACTGGACACGTCTATAAATTCTTTATTTTGGACTAAGTTTTCAGATTTTCAGTGATACATAAATACATAATATTCATTTATCTTATATAGGACGTCACCGTTTTCCGCCAAAGTCAACATTGCTATTTACCGCTGTAAGTCTGTTTAACGTCAGTATAATAATTTATATTTATATTTTCCACCACGACAAATTTCATATTTTAGATTTTAGTAACCTCTTATTGTAAAAATCGAAATATTGTATTATAGACCACATAAATATATTATGTTCACAATCATGTCTTTTCTTCATTAATAGAAAAGATTACGTCTCCATGTAATAAACTAATAACCATTTCTATAATTTACAGATGTACAGTGTACCTACACCTATTTACTAGTAACCTAATAATTATTATATTATAAATGTATATTTATATATAATTGTTTTTTATAGTTGTATATTAAATACAATATAACTTTTACATGCTAACTGTGAAGTATATAATAATAACACTATGTATAACAATTTAGTGTAGGTATATAAATTGTAATTAATATTCAACTAAAATAATTTGTATTTTATATTATAAATATATTTAAGGACAACTATATTAAAATAATTGTGATTTTTAAAGAAATTTGCATAATAACAAGAAGAACATTACCAATTATCTGTAACTTTACATATTTTTTTAGTGTGGGGGTTGCCGAAATCTAAAAACTGAAATATGTTGTGTCAGAAAATGGAAATATATATTATTATACTAGAACTAAATGAAATTAGCAAAAACGGTTAATTTTGATTTTGATGGAAAAGTACATCTCTCATTATATTGCATTTCTTTTATATTAGAGGCTGGCTTTGCAATATAAAGAATTTATTGTTATCATTATATTGTTTATTTTATCAATTTATCATATTGTAATTGTTAAGTTATTTTAGTTACAACTAGTGGATTTTAAGAAAAAAAAAATACTGGTTCATAGTGTTGTACTAACGCTTTTTTAATCAGATGTGTGCTAAGGGGAACAATTGGGGCGCAAGTACCATAAGGCGCCAAAGACAAATTTATATCACAAATTTTAGAGACACCAAAGCACAGTAATTTATTTTCGAGGTTTACACACACACACACATATATCAAATAAGGGCATCAAATATTATTTTCCTATTCCAAATTAGTTGACACTCAACTGCAATGTTTTTATAATTACTAGTCAATAAACTATAACATATCTTCTATATAATAACTATTATAATTCATAATATAGCAGGTTAATTTTATTTTGAATTTTCTATTGAACTGGACGCCCTATTATTTTAAAAAACTATGTCACTTTGGCGCAAATGTCCCTAATCACGACCCTGGACATCATACACCCACATATTATGTGTGACACACCATCAATTGACACTTATTATCAATATTCAATACCGTCACTGTGTCAGATGCTAGAAATCGGTTCATTGTATGAATTGATTGCCATCTCTTAACGGTTTCTACTGCAGGATATATATGCTTGTGTAATTAATATGACAATATAATTATGTTGGATAATTGATTTATTAAATTCCTTTAAACTTGTATAAATCATTCTTGGTATGCAGATACAAAACATCTAAAGCTGTGAACTTGGTCAAAGATGGTTTGTACATTTTAGACCAATGGGAAGCGACATATATTAAATGTAAAAAAGATATTGAAGCGATCTCCGCCCTTTATTTCAGACGATGGGCTTGGGAATTTGACGAGGACATACTGTTCCATCGATTACATTTTGTTCGTTTAATTGTACGCGATCTAGACAAAATAATGAAGGTAATTTAAGTACCTACATTTATCGATTTATGACAAAAACGTTTTTCACTATCTGATTAATATTATTTTAAATGTTCACAGATAATAGAACTGATATTGATGAAGCCTGAAGTTAGTCATATTTTTAAAAATAACTCTGAATGTCAAATATTTATTCAGAAGTATATTACTCGTATATTTTTTGATTTGGAAATCAATGTGTATGATAGTAATAGAGAAGAAATTTGGATGAAAATAATGGATCAATTTCTTTATCGTTTTGAAAATAACGTCTATGATAAAATTAGCCAATCGATGGAGGTTTCAAACAGTGCAATGAACGATGTAAAAGTATTGAATTTTTTTGAGAACATGATGATTCGGCACACACTGATAAAGAAACTTCGTCCAAAGTATGTGATTATTTTAGAAAAGTTTGTTGAAGAAATTAACAATTATAATGCACAATTCATGGTGAGTTAATATAATAATTGTTGAACATTAAAATGTGTTAACTATAAATATCGTCTAAATCACTTCAGTCGTTAAAAGAATCCCCCCAATTAGTATATGGCGTGCCTCCAGTGGCAAGTAAAATCATTTTAGTGCAAGACTTATTTTTAAGAGCGAAAAGGACTGCTCGCGTCGTCGAATCAACGACAAAATTTCCAAACATTCAGAAGACTAAGGTACGTCTTTTTTTAAAAAAAAAATTTAAAAACTATTCATTTATAATGCTTTTTGTTAGACATTATTGGTATACAGAAAGTTTTGCGAACAAGTTTTAAGATATGAAAGTAACGTAGTTAATAACTGGTTGCAAGACGCCCTTAAAATTGAAGAGTATCTAGTTGAAAGCGCTTTGTGGACTTTTCACGGAAAAAAACTTGTATCCACGTTCGACGTACGTAAATAAAAACCACAACTCGTCTAAGCCAAAACCATACTAAACGATTCAAATAATTTTCAGAAAAAATTATTTCTTGTCATAGACACAGCATTACACTTGCATCTCTTAGGTCATGATTTGCCAATTATTATTATGAACTTGATAGAAAAACAACAACGAATAATACTTAATATAAAGATTCTTGACTCATTATTAGAAATGTACAATGAAATAGTTGACAAAATGGATGCTCCAGTTGTTAGTATGGCTTATATGCAATCTAATGAAACTTTTTTTTTTATTTATTAAAATTAAATTGTTTTAGCATAATATTGATTATATTAAAGTTTGCTTACGTTCTAGTTACAATTTACAATTATAATTATTAATTACAATTAGTTTGTAATAATTACATTTTCATGTTGATATTAGTTAATAGGTAATTTTAGAATTAATTTAAGGTTGATCTTCATCTTCATTTGAATTTGATAGAAGATTTTGCAGTAGACGTGGTTTAAAAAGCCGATTTTTAGTTTTGTTTCCTTGGTTGTAGAACCGCGCATGATCGGATATATTAGGATTTGTGTGAAAGTTTTTGAATTGGATTTTATCCAGTCTTAGAGAAGAAGAATTCCTGTATCATTGTGAATTTATTTATTCCTCATGTACCATGGGGCTTTTAGGCATTCTCAAAAATTAGTTTTGAAGGATTTGGAGTTTATTGGTTTTTTGGTTTCAGGACAGTGCATTAATTTTAAAGGATTTTTTTGTAAAAAAAAAAACAGTTTTATTAAAAAAAAGTTGTTACCAGTTGATCATTTGAAGTATTTTTCATCGCTAGCCACTACTTTTTCCCATCTTTCTGGAAGCATATGGATACCACGGCGGAAAAATAATTTGTCTTTTGAGGCTATCCACGAATCCACCCATTTTTTGGTTTCTTCAAAAAAAGTGTAGCGTTGCTCAGATAGACCATTACTCATTGATCAAAACAGGTGATAATCAAAAGGTGCAATATCTGGAGAATACGGCGGGTAGGGTAGGATTTTTCATTTCAAAGTTTCCAAGTATGTTTTGACAAGCTTTGTAACGTGGGGCCGAACATTGTCATGCTGAAGAATAACTTTATTGTGCCTCTGCTTGAATTCCGGTCTTTTTTCCTTCAATGCTCTGCCCAATCTTATCAACTGTAGCCGATACCGTTCGCAAGTGATGGTTTCGTTTGGTTTAAACAGCTCGTAGTACATTACACCCTGTTGATCCCACCAAATACTGAGCATGAGCTTCGATCCATGGATATTGGGTTTTGGGATTGGTGTTGATGGTGTGCTGGGCCTGACCCATGATTTTTTATGCTTGGGATTATCGTACCGTATCCACTTTTCATCACCAGTGACAATATGATGCAGAAAACCTTTTCGATTTTGCCGTTGGAGTTTCAACGTCTCTTGGCATCAGTTCGTACGGCACCCAATTCCCTTGCTTTGAGATCATTCCCAGGGCATGTAAGCGTCTAGAAATGGTTGAACGATCAACTCCCAACGATTCTGCAAGTTCATCTTGCGTTGGACATGGGTCTTTATCGAGTAACTTCTCAAACTCTTCATTTTCAATCTTTTTCGGTTAGCCTAGACTTTCTTTATTTTCTATGTCGAAATCACCACTTTTAAAGCGTCGAAACCAGTACTCACACATTTTGATCAATGGAGAATGATCACTGTAAGTTTTTAAAAGCAATCGATGACTTTTAGCAGCATGTTTCTTCGAATTGAAAATGAAAAATAAAACTCCCGCAAATGCTGTTTTGTTGGTACGTAATTCACCATGTTCAATGCTAAAAAAAATAATATATTGTTTACACTTTGGCAAAATGTTTGATACTGGGAACTGAAGTCACATGACAGTACACCCACATAAAAATAGTAACAATATGCCTCGATGCGATATAGTACAAGTAACGCCATCTCTCAGAAATTCCTCAAAACTAATGCACAGTCCTATGTAGAAGCTGCTGCCCAGTTTGGACAGGCGTAAGTGATTAATGGCCAGATTATTTAGGTGTACAGTAAGATGGACAATTTAATTTGAAGGGTTGATTTAAAGTTAACTAAAGGGTAAAGTGTGTTCATTCTTGCATAGCTTTGCGTGATTTTTTTATTTATATGCATTTTCCATGCCAATTTTTCATCCAAAAACACACCAAGGTACTTAACAGAGTTATTTTTATTGTTCCGTTGTAATGATTAGTTATTAATGTGAATGGGTTGGGAATCTATGTATTGTTTTAAGGAAAATATTTTTGCTACGATTTTTGTTAGATTAAGGTTTAGTTTCTATTTATTGAACCAGGTGGTCACTGTGTTTAGAGTTTTTGAAAATTTTGAATTGAAGATTCTAGGGAGTTGCTTTGGGTTATTACTGTTTAGTAGATATTTGGGAAGAACTAGCGATTTCAATTCATGTTCAAATCCGTCGTGCCATATCTTGTCCAAGGCTTATGTAACGTCCAGGAAGTTAGCCGTTATATATTTTTTTCTTTTCAATACCACTTACAATTAATTCAGAGATTCGTTGGATTTGATACCATGCAGAGTGATGCGTTTTGTATTCAAATTTATGTTTCAGGATGATTTGTGTGAATTATTTTAATCTATTGAGCAGTATCATTTTGTAAAGTTTTGATAATGATGAAAGAAGATTAATTACGATATGAATTGTATCTAAGATTGTCCAATTCCCATTTACCTCTTCTGGTGAGTTGGTTGAGTCTATATTTGACGGTTAGGTTTCTAGTATTTTGCCAAATTCTTCTCGCTTTATGTTTTCATTTGATAAGGTTTTGGATCAAAATTGGAAGAGAGTCTATGAGTGATTGACGTTTTTATTATTTTTGGTCAATGCTTGGTTGATTGAATTTTTTATTGTATTCATTAAGTATTCTATGCTAGTGTTTATATCGTTTGGATTTTGATATTATTTGGTGCAACTTAGGTTTTCGTTTAGTTTATCTCTAAATATTTGCCAATTTATTGGAGTGGTTATTAATTTTGGGATACGCTGGTTCATTATTAAACGTTCGTTAAAGGTGATGATTGGAATGTGATTAGAGTCGAGCTCATTTATGACTTAATGGTGAAGAGTGATAGACAGATTTGAAATTATTACAATATGAAATATGTCTGGTATTCTTCCAGATCGTTGGAAGATTAGTTTAAATGGTAGGGATATTAATATCCTAAATTCAGATGTGATTTGAAGAAGTTTAATTCTGTTTGGGTTCGTTTTTAAGTATCCCCAAAATTAGTGTTTGAAGTTTAGGTCTCCTAGGAGTATCGTTGGGTCAAGTAACCATCAAATAGTTCTGATATGTCTCCTTTTTAGATTTTTTTGTTAGGTGGATTGTAAGCCAAGATGATTTTTATTTGATATTTGTTTATTGAGATTGTTAAAGAGATGGCTTCTAGGTTGATCATATTGGGAATAATTGATTGGTAATATTTTATATTTCTTTTAATTAAAATGGCCACTTCTCCAGATGAGTGTATGGTGTCTCTGTCTTCTACAGATGTTATAACCATTAAACATAAAAAAGTTTTAAAGTTAAACTTAAAAGTTTCGTGATTTTTTAGGTGATTTTCTGTTATAAAGGCAATGTTTATTTTGTGCTCGTTATGAATTCCATAAATGATGATTTTTTTGATTTGATGCCGTCATTTAAATTAATTACAGACATTTAAATTGTGAAGAGATAGATTATTTGTTATTGAGTTGAAGATAGAGCTTTTAATACTTTGGATATTCTGGAGAATGTTTTCAATGAATTCTGAATTAAAATCTATGTTTACGATACATGGCATTGTAAATTACAACAATTTATATGAAGATTTCCCAAATATAACTCCCGGAGAAGTAACAACATTTAAATATGTGAAAATTGCGTCATGTGATGTTGAATGGAGTTTTAGTAAATATAAGAATTTATTAAGGTCAAACAGAAGATCGTTCATTTTTGGTAGGTAAACACCATGTCATTGTTTCATGTTTTTCATTTGAGTAACTTTAATAAATTTAGAAATAATTTTTATAGATTTTAGATTTTTTTTTTAATGATTTTAAGTGTTCATTTTATCATATTTTTTTGGCATAATTTAAGATATTTATTTAGAGTAATAGGTACCTATTTGAAAAAAAAATTATAGAAAATGTACTTATTTAATAATATTTATGTGGTATATTTTAGTATATTTTTACATATTTTAAATAAAACAAATGCATATTTCATCATTTTTATTGCATATAAATCCTAGCTCTAAATATAATGATTGTTTTGGTTTTTTATTTGTGAAGTGGATGCATTATCGTTCTTGGAGTTGAACATTTCTTGATTATTAATTACAGTGTTACCTACCAGCTAGTATTGTGAAACTATTTGGTGTGGGCTTGATGTTGTTTTTGGTAGGCAGGTTGAAGGTTTTTGTCGCATGTCTTGGCGATTTAAATTCATAGTCAGAGTTGGTTTTGGTGGATCGGAATTATTGGTATCTGTACGTAGTATTTTATTTTTCTTAATAGTTATAGTAGGTAATTTGCGTTCTGTTTTAGAAATGGATCTATTTGCGGGTTTCATTGTTTAATGTATATGTGGTTCTGGAATGTGTGTATTGAGCTTATCGCCCGTAGGTGCGTTTGGTTTACGATGCGGTGATTATCTAATGAACTTTATACTTAAGATATTGATAGGCATTATTAATGTGATATTTGGCATAATTGCTGCTATAATACTGCTATCGTTAGCTATTAAAACGGAGCGCAAATGACGTGTGGCCTCTACGGTGTCCAGGCACAAACTGGAAATATTTTTAGTGTATCGAATATTACTTTAAAAAAAAAATCTGTTTCAAATTATTAATAATTTTAGATATTTACTATTTATCAACTGTCGAAACGCTCATTTTTAATACATTGTATTGATGTATTTATTTGTTTACAATAAATTTAGACTTTAGCAATGGAGCGTCACTTTTCTAAAGTTAAACTGGTTATGCGTCCCGGTTTTGGAAAAAGATATACTTATTTATCATTTCAACTACCGAAATTCATGAAACATTGTTTGCGGTCTCTAAATATATTCAACACAATTTACAATGAAATTGAATTAGTAAACACGACTTTGAAAAATGTAAAATGTAATGCCTAATAATCACACGGGTATTGTGTTATTTAGTTTCAAGCAATCATATCCAAAAAACTCGAGTTAATCGAAAATCTAGAATATTTTAAAATGGATTCAATTGATGATATTCAAAATATTTTCGTTCGTATTTAAATATCTATTAGATTTTATAAATTTATAATATGAACAACTGTCGCGCCAATTTCTTATAATCACAGGTGTTGTTCGATCGGTTCGTAACACAAGGAGACGAAAACATGTCAGTTATAACATGCTCAATGAACTACATAGCTAAAGCACTAAATTTGATCGAAAAAACTTGTTACGATTTAGAAATTGATGGCCATACACACATGCGTTTATTATACGAAAAATACGAGAACGCGCTACACGAAGCTTTTATCGCGTGAGTTTGGGAAATAAAAATGCATTTGAAGTGCGCTGATTAGCGGTTACCTATGTCCATATTCTGACTTATCCTAACTAATTTCAGGATGGTCTGGAACAATTGTAATGCGTACAAAAATATATTGGACGGCGATCGCGTGGCTTTCATGGTTAACGGACAATTGATCGATGATAAATTTACTCTCGTGCCAAATATTAATATCATATACAACACGTTGATCAAGGCTATGGACGATACGTTGAATCGATTAAAATCTGTGCCCAGGTGGCTGAAAACCACCAATGTTCTATGTCCGTTTGTCAATATCATGGGGACCGACGAATCGTATTTGCCCTATACATATTACACTCACGTGGCAAAATGCAAAAATCTGTACGACATAAAAAAAAAATGTTACAATTCCATCGTAGAACTTGTCAGCCGATTGCAAATAGCAGTACAAAAGTATTGTTTCATATAATATTATATGTGTGTATGTGTGTGTAGTGTCCAATTCCCAAAATTGGGTTGATATGGGGAGCATTAGTCAATTTAAACTTGATCCGTGAAGAACAAATGTTTAACTAAGATGAGGTGCGTAATTCACGTGTACATTATCCGGATAAATAATACTTAATGTTAATAAAAACATTTTTCTTTAATTTAAGCCAAACAAATTAAATTCTTTTACACTGTGCGCCAATATTTGAATTGGGAAAAAAAGTAGAAGTAAAAAAAATAAGAAAAATAATTTGTATCCCTGGCTAATTCATATACTCTATTCATATACTTATCACCTGATAAATAATACTAGTAGTAGTGTACTAGTGTAATTACTTATTGCCTCATACCCTCAATCAAGGATTATAACATTTATGTTTTTTTCATTTTCCGTTTCGTTTTTATTTTTCAAAATAAATTTATTAAGGTTTTGGTTTTAATCATAAATCATAAAAATAAGGAATTGAGATTGTGTTTATGATTAAGGTTAATACTGATTTTAACTTGTTTTAACCTGTTACATATATATTTTTAAATTAAAATATTAAGTGATTGGAGACCATAGTCACCATACTCGACGTGTGTTTGTCTTTATGTTATTCTTTGAAAATTAATGTTAAAACCAATTTTTTAAGTTATTTATAGTACAGTTAAACTTTGTAGTTTCCTCTAGGGTTAAACCCCTCTTTAAACAATTAACAAATATATGGTAACATATTTAAATTTAAAATTCCAATTAACAAACTTATGTTATACGTTCACCTTTAATAACAATTATTGCCAGTATCATCTATTTATAAAATATTTTCGACATCATTTATAATTAATAATTTCATTTGAATATTTTTAGATAGTACTCGAAATTAGTATCAGTAATGCCCAGCTATAAAACTACAAACTATAGTCAATTATTATTATATTATTAAATATATAAGTACTTCACCTTTTTTAATTTATTGAAAAATAGCCCGTATAAACTATAGATTTTATATTAAATTTTATTTCTAAATTTATAATTACATATTTATAGTGCATTTTTCGAGATAATTTCAAGATTTTTTTATGCATTAAATCCACAAGCAGCTCTATTACTACCTAACCATTTGTATAAATAATGTTCGTACAAAATGTGTACGCCTATGTTACGATGTTGGTTCTTTACAAAATATAAATTATCTCTGAGATTCTAAAAATATAAAATATTTCAATATAAGGTAATTCGTATCAAACTGCCATGTGGTCGGAGAGACTTCATATTAGCGTTGTTACTTATTATAGTATTAAAGTCTATAAATTATTTTTTTTTCAGTAGACTTGGTAAAAACTATTAGTCTTAACAATTAAGTACATAAGTATAGTTTTAAATAATAATAATGAAATTATAATAAAATATGAGATTTAAATAAATGTAAATCGAAGGCTAATAAAAAATGTACTTATGTAATAGGAACTTAAATATATGACATTTTCCGTGCATAATGACATTAAGATTATAATTATATTTAATGACCAAGGAATAATATTAAAAACTATTTTATTTGTAATCGATTAACAAACTACATGTTGAAAATAAATTTAGTTTCTTTTATAAATTTAAATAAGGGAAGTAGTTCCTACTTGTTGGCTTAAAAAATGTAAATTAATATGAACAGAGTAGGCGAATGTTGTTGTGCACTACAGCATAGAGACAACCTTGTGATGGATTAGGATATTAGATGCTGAATAAATAATTGTTAAGCTGATATAAATGTTCAAATGTGTTGTTTTATTTAAATGCAATGTAAAATTTAAACTGGAGAATTATCTAGAGTTAGAGTCTCTAATAATTCAATTATTTTAAGTCCTCAGAAATTATGATTTTAACTCATAAACATTCTTTGTTCAAATAATGAAACTGATCGAAAATATTTTAAGTTCAATTAATTTAAAAAATAGACTGGCGTGAAGGTGCTTGTTGTAGCTCTGATTAATCACGTCTAAATGAGAGCTGTTTGGAACTCCCCTATATATGGGCTACTCCAATTTGATACGTCTCTTCGGCAAGAGTCACCGGGCTCCCACTATTTGTGCATGTGCAGATAATCGAACGGATACGGTCATCCCTCCCACACATTATCGTAATTCCTAGTACATTATTATTTTATATGAACAATTTTATTGCGCGCAATATAATACAATATGCCTAATATATTTACACAGTACCATATAATATTAAAACAATTCGTTTTAATAGGCATGATGATCATAAAAATAATTACTTTTTCCCAGAATACTAGTAGCTTCTGATGCTGTTACTAAATTAATTAAGCTGGCAGTTCAAGGTCACTTCCGTTGTTGGTGCATGAATTATATATATACCTAGTAGATCTATTAAACGTATGCGGTTCCCCCTTACTCTAGTGGTTTATTCAAAGTTAATACTGATAATAATAATATAAGATATGTATCGTCAGGTTCATAGCAATGCTGAGAAATTTAGAACAACCATATCTTTAAAATTTCCCTTTAAGTCACTTTCCTAATTTTCTTTATGCTCCCTGAGAGAGATTATGTCTTATCAAAAAAATTGTTATTTCAATTAATTGGTTAACTAGGTTTCTATTGAATGTCACTTGCCGGTTACAGTCTTTAAGTATTAACGGTAGATTTGATAGACAATTTTGTTTCGATTAATTTTTAATGATGTCTTTACATGAGTAGAAGTTTCATGTTTAGTAATTTATAAATGAACCATTTTTCCAATGACAAAAGCTTTCTTTTGTTCACGCATTATTGGTATTTTTACCATATAATATACAATAAAGGCAAAATATCTTATTTAATTTAGAAGAATAACTATTATAAATTAATAGCCATTCCCGTTTTACATATGTGTTATCAATTTATTTTCTGTTGTACTAAGCTGAATAGAAACTTTTATTTAGATGGTCGTTTTTATAACTGCCAATGCTTAAACCTTGTTCTTTGAGCTGACAAATTCCAAAACTTAAAATCATATTTTTTAACTCCGGATTCCATTATTTAACTTTAACAACATTTATAGGATCATTTTTATAAATGATATTTGATCCATCCCACGGATCTCCACTTGCAGTTTCATCAATAAATTCAGGGAAAATATTTATGACAATAGATTGCTAAAAAGATATATTAATATTTAATAATGTTAGATAATTAATAGGTAACTACTCAAGTCAAGATTTAAAAATTAAGTTTATTTACCAAAGAATTATTTATAGAATTGTTGTCTATTACAATAATGGAACGCAGTTTCTTGAATAACAATACTTGAACATAAATAATAACTTACTTTATTAAATGTATTGAACGAAAACACGTTAGTTATTTTGAGACATTGTTGGGCCACAGTGTTTAATATTTTCTGGTGTTTTTCCCTATTCTTCTCTGCACTACCTTTAAATTTTCTTTTTTATTGTCACTATTCATAATTTAGCCTGCAGGTATATCTTCTTAAAGGATTTTAAATAATATAATTGGAATACTAAACAAATTAACTGAAACTTAAATTTTAAAATCTCATTTAAAATATTGTAATTGTGAATTAAAATTGTTTTATTTAATAATATGAGAACACAACATTAATATATATACGATATATATATATTTATATATATATATATTTCGTATATATTCGTTGAAATAAACCTGTGTAAAAAAAATAAATAAATAAATAAAAACTAATTTTATTCATAAACTAGTTCATAATATGTTACTGTATATTTCATTTTGCCTGCCTAAGTAATTTTACTACCATTAATTTAAAGTTAAACGTAATTTGTTAAAATAGTTTAGATATATATTTTTATTGTGTACATAGTACATTGTCCCGATTACTGCAAATTAATTTTTTGTTGGTGGCAATAATATCAATGACTTAGGAAAAAGTACAAAAAAAATATTTTGAAAAGTTTGTTATAATTTATAAGTAAGGCTAGGATTTATATGCATTGGTATATTGTATTTGCAACTTCTTATTACTACTTTTGTTTGTAATGTTCATGGATCAGATTATGATGAGGTAAATGGTAGTATTTTTTTTTTGTGCATATTTTTGCTTATTTTAACTACAAAAACGCGAAAAAATGCATGTTTTATGATATATTTCATTAAAAGTCGTTTTATCGTTGTACAAAAATACTTAAAAGTAATTAAATCTATCTTGTCTTCTTGTCACAAACTCGTATGCTGAATTTTTATTCGATGAGTGTTTAAAAATCGTTGAAAATACTAAATTTAAACTCAGCTAAAACAAAGGTTTTAAATTCCTGAGAAAATCGACAAAAAATTAAAAAATGTGTTAGAAAAAAATACTGAACTAAAATCTATGTTTACGATACATGGCATTGTAAATTACAACAATTTATATGAATATTTCCCAAATATAACTCCCGGAGAAGTAACAAAATTTAAATATGTGAAAATTGCGTCATGTGATGTTGAATAGAGTTTTAGTAAATATAAGAATTTATTAAGGTCAAACAGAAGATCGTTCATTTTTGGTAGGTAAACACCATGTCATTGTTTCATGTTTTTCATTTGAGTAACTTTAATAAATTTAGAAATAATTTTTATAGATTTTAGATTTTTTTTTTAATGATTTTAAGTGTTCATTTTATCATATTTTTTTGGCGTAATTTAAGATATTTATTTAGAGTAATAGGTACCTATTTGAAAAAAAAAAATATAGAAAATGTACTTATTTAATAATATTTATGTGGTATATTTTAGTATATTTTTGCATATTTTTAATAAAACAAATGCATATTTCATCATTTTTTATTGCATATAAATCCTAACCCTACTTATAAGTAAGTAAATATTATTAATGATTATTGATTAATCGTGCAACTTAATTCAGACTTAACTGTTCTTTTCACTCCTTAAAAAAAATAATACTAGAAATTAAATAATCCAGTATTCCAGTGCACACTGTAGTACTGTATACAACTAAAGGTTTGTGACTTGTGTGACGATAAACAAAATTTTAATTTATATAATTTATAAAGTCGATGTGGCCATGTGGACGTTGCAGTCGTTGCACCATAATAGTCAAGTAAAATAATAATAATAACATCACTGATAATAGCTCCACATAGCATGACATTGGGTTTTTTTTCCATAAATAGGATGGACATCGATAAAATTAACTGAAAATAATATGATGAGTGGGTAATGTATGACGGTTCGCAAGGGCTGGATAGATTTATATTAATCACAATTAAAGTCAGTAATATCTAATATTTACAAACTATAGCCGTGATATTAATTGATAATATCAATATTCAATATTCAATTATCTTATATTGTAACAAACTTACAAAGTATTAAGAGGACGTTATATCCGCAGGCGTTGTCTCCGTCTTACAAGTGCGTAACACAGGCGTGCCCAACCTTTTTTAACTTGCGGGCCACATTTGAAATTTATATTTATACTGCGGGCCGTATATGTTTCACGGGGTTTTTTTTGTTCATTTCGATAAAATATAGACTAGTCACAGGTATATCTATTGTATATTTTATCGGATATAATATTATCTTTGTTCACTTATCGAATTTATGACTCAAATCGTATGTGTTTAAAGGTTTCAATAATTCAACGCTATAGTTGTTAGTTT
>JACXSJ010003599.1:0-13393 GCA_014851325.1 Pentalonia nigronervosa | reverse complement strand
ATTGCCAAACGCTAGCTATTATTATTTAAAATATTGCATTTAAAACATTGTTTGTTCACATTAAAACTCGTCTTAGTTAATGTTTAGAACAACAAATCTATATAAATCTCAACTTTATAGTTTAAAAAAATAAATTTCATAAATTTAAAAAATTCTTTAAAAAAAAAAATATTAAAATTAAAAATAATAAAGTTATTGTTCACATACTTTATAAAGTATTATAAATTATTGTTTGTGAAAATGTAAAGAACCGTTCTTGTTATACCTAAGTGTACAATCACCATAGATAAAACAAAGGCTTAAACTAATTTAATCTACTCAATTATTTTAGTTTTTATTATGAAATTAAGAAATATTTTAATAACCATAATCAGAAATGAAGTCGTTTTTAAAGATTGTCATTAAACCAGGAAAATAATTTTACAAACTAGTAACTTATCTCACCGTCGCATATAGATGACTCAGTGTTATTCACTTTAATATACGCTATTAAATATTATAAATAATTAATAATTATAATTATTTATTATTATTATTAATATTATCTCTTCGTGTAATGCTACTGCCGTTTAATCCTTGCATTTCAGTATTATCGATGTACACCATTTTACATTTTTTATAGAAAGAGAGCCAGTTTAATCCTTAATTTCGCAAGCCTATATCTGTGTAGATAAGTACTTTACATTTATTTTGATACAAAGATAATAATCCAAATGTCTAATTTTCATTATTTTATCAAAGATCACTGAATTATTTTAATATTGGGACAAGAAAACACATAATTGTCGGGCGCATGTGAATTCCTCCAACTATGACTTTTTGAAACCATTTTTCATGTAAACTTCACCGATTTCATTTTATAATTTTTTTAATTTTTTTTTTTTTATTTTAATATTATTTAAGTACATTTATTTGTATAAACATATACATATACATATAGATAGATAGATAACTGTAGTAATATTATATATATTTACACTAATTTAAAAAAAAATTATGATTAAAAATAATGATCAGTTGTTGATTTATAAAATAATGAAATATACGTAATAGCATTGGTTATAGCAATGTTTATAGTTATTATTTATCGACATATATTTCATAAATTAAACTAATAGTTTTCAAAACTGCGGAACTCTTTTTATTTTCACACGACTAATTTTCTTCAACGAACTTTAAAATCGTTTGTTTATAATAGTTAAAGCTATTTAAACATATCAAAACATTGTCCCACGTTCGCTTACTATGCCATTCAAAATATTATCAATTTTAAATTCAACGGATGAACTTCGATGTGCCTAATGTATAATATTATGTCGAAAGCGTTCGTATCGTAAATATTTATCATCGGTCAGTGTAACAATGCCATTTAATAATTCGACAGGAAAATGGTTGTGCAGCTATTCTTAAAATAGTTGTATTCGGTGGAGTTTACAATTCCTTTTTCAGATAAAAAAAAAAAGTACCGGTGGAATTTACATGTAATAAATCCAACTCTAAAATCGACTACCTAAACATCGACGGAATTTACAATCGCCCCAATTGTCAGTACCTAGTTTGAATTTCCCAGGAACCTTGGACAATATTTTATCGGTATGACAATCGGCCATCAGTTTTAATGTGTCAACATTTGTACGCACGCAGGTCAGTGGTAGTCGCGCGGCACCCGACACGCAGTCGACTTCGGTGGAAGTCCCCGAAACCACCTATTTAGGAGGCATCGTCAACGGTGTGACTAACAGGGTGAGGTCGGTGGCAAATCGCGTCGCTTCGGCGTACGCGGACACAGCGGACGTGGCATCCGAGTCCGGCAAGAACATGGCGGCGTTTTTCCACAAAATGAACGAGTCAGCTGTGAACTTTGGCACCGGCGCCGCCAACAAGATGGGACAGATGGTGAAGAACGGCAGCCGGAGATGGTCGGGGCTATTGGGAAACCTTTTCAACAGTGAATAGCAACACCGACACGAATGATCCGTGTATAATTATTATAATATTAGTGACATCTCGTAACAATAATAATAATAGTTTAAGAAAAAAGTTATAGTAACGACGAGCACTTGTTTTTAAGTTTTCTCTCGCCAAATAACGTGTAACATTGTAATAGTGCCGATTCCACATTGTCTAAAACACAAACTAAATATTATATTATATCATAATTATTAATTATAATAATAATAATATACTCTCACCGGTTGTCAATTTATTTTTAATATCCGAGAGTTGTTGAGAGCAGACTGCTTTATCCAAGTGCACATTTCCTGTATTATATTGTGTCTAGTTTACGATTGTTTTTATGAACTTCCAGGTGTATCGTGTAGATAAAACATTTTACCTATACTTTACGTTAACGTACGTATTATCCATAAAAATGTATCATTGTTATAAATGAAAAAACCGTAATAATCAAACAAAACTAGTTCAATTCAATATAAGTATCAGCGGTAAGTCGCTGAATTCCAATTTTAAAAGACATATATTTTGATTTTACAGATGATATGATATAGTCCTATCTTGATACTTTTTGAATTAAATTACGTGCAAATGAAACTAGATTTTACGCATTGCGAGTTATTGTGCTAAATTTATGACTCGCAACATAATAATGGATAATACAAAAATTTTTAATAATATTTACAACTTATATTATCCTTATGATAATATTTGAAGTACTCAAAACTCATGAAAATATCTAATTTCTTATGCATACAAAATTATATGTATCCACATATTAATAGATACAAAACATTTATTTTACAAAAAAAACCACTAGAAAGTGACTAAAAAAATATTACATAATTTAAGGATTAGTTTAAAAAAATCCATATGTGTACATTCACTGAAATATTATCACAAAAGTATAATCATTTAACCATACAAAGCCAGACATACTACAGAAACTATATGCTTAGAAGTCATTTTAGTTCTATCATCACAGCAAAAGAAAATAAAGTTTGGTAGCGTTTATTTTCAAAGCAACAATACATTTCTGAATTCAAAAATTGATTTTCAGAGGAACTTGATTAAAGCTGAACCTACGCTGATATTTATTTTATTAAACATTTTTTTTCCATCGTAACAACATTAATTTATTACGATGATAAACTTTATTCAGAAAATTGTATAATAACCTCTTACAAGGCTATATGTTTATATTTACAGATTCAATTTCAAAATTAAAATTGACAATTATATAACATTAATGCCTTCTTAAAAAGATATTATACCTGAAAATATTAAAAATAAGTTAATTAAACTATTAAATATAATAAATCTGGACAGAATATAATTAATACTATAATCGCTGTTGTTAAAGAATCATAATGCTAAGCACACGATTTAGTTGTATTTTTAAATTTAATGATAAATTTATCGACTTTTTATAAACGACTATTAATGAGTTTGTTTTGCTATACAATTATTTACTTTTTAATTTACAAACATAATTTATAATTAGTAATAATAGTATTTACTATTTACTTTATACTATAATAATAACGTTTTAGAGTATCAAAATCTATTAAAAAAATTTAACCATGTATAAGTTATCTTATAGGTACTGAAATGTCATGTTTCAAAATATAAAATACTCATATATTTTTAAGTATATGAGTATTTCAGTTATGTTAAAAATAAAATATAAATATGTAGTATAATTAATATGATAACATTTTCAATTCTATACAGATTTTAATTTTTAATAAGTATAGTTAGAGTAACCAACATTGGTTTTGTTAAAATGTTCTACATTTCTCAATACCTATTGTTTACACTTCCGGTAGACTTCTTTTCGAGTTTCACTTCAATAATATACCTATAAAATATCAAAAAGTATGCATGTTGTTTAAACTTTTAAAGTACTATCTAGGTTATAGTAGCTACACGAAACTACTTCTACTAGAAAAAATATTAATAGATACAATAACATATTATTACCGATATATTTCCAATTTCCATTGAATCTAAACAATTATACCAAAAATCCAAATACTCTATTCAATATTTAGTTATTAGTATGCACTATGCAATTTTGTTATAAATGCTTATTATGTAAAGTAAATATGCCTTTAATTGTGAACAATATTGTTCGTTTTAGAATTAAAAATTAGACGAGGATAAAACTTAACATAAATTATATGACCACTGTGAGCTTTCATTGATATAATTATTAATTAGTTATACATATCTACTTAGATTTATTAAAGTATTTTATAAATTAAAATCAGTAAAACGAATAGTTTTAATAAACTAATTATTTTATCACCTTGGTTATGACTTCAAACTTCAAGGTACGTGTTAAAAAACATAAATGCACGGGGAAATGGGTTACATATATTCATGTTTGTTTTGGAGATGGATATAAGTGTAAATTGTGATCGCAATTAAATCGCTTAAATGATAATTTTATAATGTAGACTATAACGTTTATTGCACTTCTGTAAATAACACATGTGTATTACTTAATTACTAATTGAATGTTGATTCCGTCATTATGATACTAAATAAAAGGGACCGCTATAGTATTTCAGTGTTAATTCCATATTACAAGCGACTTCGTCAAATTCTATTTTGATAAAAACGTAATTTACAAAATGATTTGTCTCGCTCAAAATACTAACAATATGATAATTTACTTGTTGGTTGGTTGTTTATTCCAGGTATGCATTATTTAATTTTTCGTTCTAAGTATTTATGAATAGAATAAATGTATTAATATGTATTTATACATATTACACTTACAACAATAATTTATGTTAAAACATTAAAATAAAATTAGTCATTTTTTTATTATGTTACGTGTAGATTAGTTTTGATGATCCAAATTTATTATTTAATATATTTCAAGAATATTAATTATGCATTTGCGTTTAAAGGTTATTTGATTTGAATTCAGTTCAGTATTAAAAAAAAATTGCAAAATTATTTATATTTTAGTTCGACAAAATATATAATCAAATACAATTTAAATCTTTTAAAAAAAGTTTTACCAAATGTTACATATCTATAAATTAAAAAAAAAAAGTAAGACAAACCACATTTAAAACTAGATAAACCGCTACTAATGCATTTATCTCAGAATGCAATACAATATCACTACAATACACCTCAACTCATATTTAACAATTTGGTTTATATATGTAAAACGGTTTAAATTTCCTACTCACTTCAGCATTGGTTGAAAAATAGATAAGTGTATGAATAAATAAATATAAATAAAAATATATATATTGAAAAATCTTGAAATAAAAATAATTTTACATGGTATCATGTTATCAAACAATATGACGTTAGGGTTATCTTAGGTGTTAATACGGTTATTTTGTCATGTACACAGTAAAACACACGTTTCTTGTTACCTATCAATAATAATATCACTAAAATTCATTCTGTAGCATCAAGTTCAATAATCATTGTAAAATTCTTTACAAACCGTGTTGATGAAGTGCAATCGTTATTCGTTTATGTGCATTGGAGTTAATTTAATTTTTATTCCATCAATTACATTAAATAATTAATTAGGACTTTAACCTACTTCTTTATTAACTTAATCTAATGTTTATACCTACATAATTGGATATAAATCTGGTAATCAGTGTACACATATTTTATAGTCATAAAAAACAAGATAAATTCGTTTGATTTTTCTTTGAATTTCTTTTTTTTTTTGTCTTTAATCTAATATTTTTTATCAAAATTAAAAATCTGAAACTTTACCTCCTTCATATATCCGCACATCTGGAGTGACACTGGATAACGTGATTCTTTTTTTTTTCCGCACACAGATGGCCAACATCCACACTACACCCATACCTGCGGATTCTGATAATCAGGCAATTTCCTCACCCATCGACATTGCCTCGAAGGCGGCGGACAAGACAAAATCGATGATCAAGGACGGGCAAAAGACGGCAATCGATGGAGTGGAGAACCTCAGTGAAATATTTAGATCACTGATCAAAAACACGAGCGCGACGGTATCGGACTTCAGCAAGGAGACCAGACAATCGATTGAGCAAGTCGCCCAGGCCAGTGGCCGAGCCTCGCTCGCCTTTGGACAACTGTGCAGTCAGCTATTTGACGGCCTCAGCGCCACCGTGGCCACCAGTAGCGGTTACCTTGCCAGCGGCGTCAGGAACATCGACAACATCGTTGGCGAATGGCCGGTCGTGGGCATGGTAACGGGAACCCTAGACGCGGTCACGTCGCACGTGGCCAACACCGTCAACGAGATGTCCATCAACGGCCGGAAGAGCCGGCAAAAATTGTTCGATGGCCTACGCGAACACCTTAACCGGAGCAGCAGCCTTCTGCTTTCTTCCGAAAATGCTACCGCCAACAATGACAGTAATAGCAACACGTCCGAAACCAGCTCCGCCACAGCCAAGCAGTAGTTGGCAAAAACTTGACCATTACCTGTCGTCATAGTGTTAAAACATGTATTTTTTAGTCAAAAAAAAGAAAAATCTAAAACACGATTCATTTAACATAGTTGTCCTGGACGTTTTTATTTAACTCATTTTCTGATTCCGTGACAGTTGTTTGTGTGTGCAGTTTAATTATAACATTGCCGATCCCGTCGAATCGTGAACATAATTGGCGTATCTTACACACCTTTCTATAAGCTACCTACCCAATAAATGTACGCAATTATAACTGTGACCTTTTTATCATAATTTAGTTGAACGTAACCCTGTGGGTGGATCTTCACACACCGCCCATGGACTCATACATTTATACTGGCTTTCAACTCGCTATCCGTATACGTCAAATACAGTATTACTTAATCATATATTAAAATGCTCTTAAAATAAATGTTTATATTAAATCAAAGTAACCCGAAGTCTAGCTGTCGTATAATATAGTTATTGATGACTGATGAGGATATTGTACATTCGCCATTCCCTCTTTAATAAAAACAATTTTCATGAAATAATTACATTTTTTTATTAATCTCAAATAATTATTACTAAAAATAGTACTCAAATGAAAATATAATTTTCTTAATCTGTCAAATATCTATTAAAAGTACAATACAATATAATTAATATGGATGAAAAGCGTATACTGCACACGCTTTTCGAGTTCTGTGCACGAATTGCTTCATCGAATAAAACGATCAATATCCAACGAGTAATATAATATATTACAAACATGCACTTGTGGATATTCATTTTACGAGGTGAATACAAAAATAATAAGAGGTTTGTGAAGTGTTATGAGCTGTTTAGTAAATTTGAGGAATTATTTCATAAATTAACAAGTCCATACTCGTTTAGATTTATTTTATACCTAAATGGTTTTATTATATCTGATACTTTAGTGACATAGCGCATTTACCTAAATGTCAGTCTTCAGATATTAAATATGAGCAGTTTTTTATTAGATTTTATCGTTTATAACCAAATGGTTGGTTAAACCAACCAATTTAAGTATCATCAAATTATTAGTTATTATTTTATATCAGTTTCGCCGATTTTATTTTTATATACGTTCATTCAGTGTTCATTTCAACGAGGACCAAATATCATATATAACAAATATATATATATATATATATATATATATATATATACATAGTTAGTTTAATATTTTGTCTTCTTAAGTAATTATAAAATCAGTCATTTTTCAATGAAGTCTGGTCAGACTTATTAAATAAGTTAAACGGAAAAAAGGCACCCTAAGTAATTACTTGATAATCGGAGATATAATATCATGTTTTAATATAATTTGTAATACAATCAATATATTAAGGTTTTATACTAACAAAACCACATTTGCAAATATATTATAGTTTTATAATATGATATTAAATTATATATCTACACAACACGACAGCCAACTGCGGTGAATTACTAATGATCTTATTAAATGGCCATTCGACCAATGTTCGAGGTAAAGAGAAAAAATATCGAGTTCTTTGCGAAACAGTTTTATTGATCCATAAACAAACTAGTCAAACGCATTACTATAATATTCTAAATATACAATATTTAACTATACCTACGGAACCTAAAAACGTAATTAATTTACCAACCGCAGGTATATAGTTTATATTTTTAAATTGCCACCCGTACACAAAGATTTTCTAGAATTATTATTTATATGGCAGCCATGTTCGTGTTCTGAAAATACAGGGAATGATAATTAAATTACATTATTTGTACGTCGGCAGTGTATTTTGTTGCGACGACAAGGAACTGAGGAAGTAACACTGGGAATGTAATAGGCCACATCTGTCGTCGTGTTTGTTTACGTGGCGGCCCAGAGTGCATTATGCTCAAATACAAAATCGTATACAGAAGTATCTAAGTATAAAGTAGGCACATAATAATAATATAGTGAAAAAATGTGCGGTGGTGCGTCACAATGACGACAATGGGAATCATCATTGTCTGTCCGGCCTAACTCCTATTATTATCATTATTATTATTATGTCGATGCGTCCGACCTTTCGTCTAGAGACGCAGAGACATATTGTCGCAGTCTTCTCCCTTTTGCGGTTGTCCTCGCATTGTGCACGTGGAATAAATACGACATAATATTATAACACAATAATGGGTGCTTATATTATACACGAGTGTGTGTGTGACCGCTGAAATGCAAACGAAGACGAGGTTCGGTCAACGGCATATATGACATTATATTATAGGTACTTACACCGCGGTACACATTATACGATTATAACCAGCTAGGTCCAGAGCCGCCGCCGCCGCCGGCCGTTTATAATAATGATAATAATAATACAATATTATGATGTCGACGAACGAACAGACGACGACGCATCAGCTGCCCCGCTAATACTATAATGTCCGATCGTAATCCTCGATCGCTGAGAGTTTATTTATTATATTATTATTATTTTCCGCAACAACAACGAGTGGTGGTGAGATCATACTCGCACGTACAAAAAAAAAAAAATTACTTTTATAATACCACTCGGGTAATCGAATACCGCGTATGTAGTAGGTACGTACATAATATAATATTATGTACCGTAATATAATAATGGATACGGCTACATGAGATAAATGGGGAGGAATCGGGCGACGGTAATGCGCGTTGCTCACCGAACCGCGTTGCGTATATTATACGCCTTATAATACGTAATGTTATTATATTATTATTATTATTTGCGTGTATAATAGTGCACTATATTATTATGTGCGTTTATTCATATTATTACTATCGTCATATGCGCAACGCACGCACGCAGCCCGCGGGTTTACCGCCAAAGTCTATATCACTCAGCCCACTTGTGATATACGTAGATGGTTGAACGTTTCGAATTTACGACAGATAGTGCACTTAATAGTCGTTGAATTGATGTTTTATGATTGTTATTTAATATCATTGGGCCTAGATCGCACATAATAACGTTATAACTACTGGAAATCGGAAATCAATGGTTAATAGTTTGTCGACATTTTTCTTTACCTATTAAAGTATTGTATAATATACTGTAGTTAATGACGGAACGACCCTTAATTGTAGTATATTATACAGAACTAAAATAATGAAATATTGCGACAATTTATTAAAGTAACAAAACATTTTAGACAGTATTTCATAATTGAAGAAAAAATTTCAACTTGTTGAAAAAAAAATCTTAACGTTTAAATAAATAATGTAAAACGATATATTTTTTAAATGCAATCCCTAATTTTAGACAGTATTTTTAAATTGTAAAAAAAAGTAAAAGCAAGGTGAAAAAATTTATCCTGCAAAAAAAAATTATTGTTTTAATATTTGATCTGTGTTGATATTTTATGAAACTAATATTTAACAAATTATGTAACAAATTAATTTTTTTTTTTTTTTTTGATTGTCACATTATGACCTTACTACTTAAAATGTTGAAAATAAAATGTTTTTATTTTTAGAGTAAGTAAATATTACTATACGTAAGTTCTTAAAAGGAATAACATTTTGAACACTAAACATATATTTTGAAAACAAAAAAATTAATAGCTGTATTGTGTTTATTATCAAGTATATCTCTTATAAGGTTAAATACATTTCAAATTTCAAATAATAAACAAATGTAATCAACACTGCACATTAATATAGGTTTTATTTTGTATAAAATAAACATAAACTATTTTACTTGAACACATTTACAAGTTGATTTATTCACAAAAATCCACCCATCCAAGCACTTAAATTATAAGGATGGAAGTATAGAATATTTTTTCTACCTAGTTATTGTTTTCAGTGATACTAAAATATAATAGCCGGATATAAAAATACCGATTGTCGGAAAAAAACAACAATAAAAATAAAGACACCCCGGTAAAAAATCCCATGAAAATAAAAGCTCATGCAAATGACATAGATTTTTATACTATTATAATAATATGTCTATATATTAACCAAAATTCAGTATTATAATTTGGAATTGTTTTTCTCTTGTTGAGGCAGATTTCCTTCACACAAGAACAATTCAATGGGGGTGTGGTATTACTGTTTATAATCAATGTTAAATTCATCAATTCATCTGTTTATATGGAAATGTATTTTTGCGCTACAAAAATAATAACGTGTCAATCAATTAAAAATTGAACAATTTATTCGTCTAAGGACAACGACCACCATTAAAAAAATGTAATATAATTGAACAGGGTATTAATTGGGTATTAAAATGAATAATGAATAACACATAATTATTTTTTTTTACTCTAACGATAAAATATTATAATTTGAAGATACTTAATGTAAAAAAATAATAAAACCGTAAATTTTTATGTATAATGTATATAATAACATTGTAGATTAGGTAGGTATTACTTTTTTTACCATTAATTTAGTAGTTAAATAAAGGCCAAACGTTTTAATAATTTTGATAGAAATACTCTTGGGCAATAAGGTTAATTCGTGTCAAGATAAATGTTTTTTTGATTCGCAATTGTTTTTTATTCTTTTTTAAATGTACTAATCTATCTATACTGTGTAAAATCATATATTTATCAATGTTTAAAAAAACTTATGTTTGTAAAGTTATGTATCACTTATGTACCATACTTTGTAATGCACAATACACTGATACATAGTATCAACTACACACAGATGATAGACCAATATACTAATGTATAATAAACTAATTGAATATTATAACTTATTAAAAAAATAGTATTTGTCGATTTTTTTGTTAAATAATTAAAATTAGTTACCATTATAATATAACAACGTGAATGCTCAAATTATTATATTTCTAGTACCTATATACCAGGGGCGGATAAACGGTCGATTGCGGACAATTTCAAAATCGATCATGTTAAAATTTATTTTTAGGGACACACGCACGAAAATTAATCGAGGTTGTAGTGAAAAAATTATCGATAAGTTTTATCTGTATAATTTTTATCTTTTATTCTAGTTTCCTATGTCAAATGTTTATAGTTCACGCATGTTCATTCGGTGTCTGTTGTATTAAATTTATAATAACGTATTTAAGTTCTTTAAAATTTATAAGTATGAATGTACATAAGAAACAAAAAAGTATTATTTTTATCAAGAATAGGAAATAGATTTTTTTTACAATGCTGAAAAACAAATGCATATGTTTGATATTTCGAATAACAATATCCACAACAAAAAAAGATAATCTAGAAAGACATTTTAGAACTACGCATTCAAAATTTGATATAAATTTCCTTCCTAAAACTGAAGTACGTAAAAAACAATTAGAAAAATTAAAACTTGAAATTGATAAACAATAATCGATTTTTACTAAACCAGTTTTAAAATCCAATGCAGCAATAATTTCTTCATTTCAAATTAATCATGTTTTAGCTAAGAATAAAAAATCATTTCAAACCAGTGAAATAGTAAAACAATTTTTTTAGAAGGCGCAGATGTTTTATTTGAAAACTTTAAAAATAAATCAGAAATTTTATCAGCTATAAACGATCTACAGTTATCTCGTAAAACTGTGACTAGAAGAGTTGAATCTATAGGACAAAATTTAGTTGAAATATTAAAACAAGACATCAATGAATGTGTTTAATTTTCACTTCAATTCGATGAATCAACAGACATAACAGATATCTTTAGATTTACAGTTACATACTTATTTTGGACCTACATATTTGTACGAAATAGCATTTTCTCACATGAAAATGATAAAAACAGAATACTGAGCTACACTCTCTGATGACCATTTGGAGCAGTGTCCTCGATTACCATCATCAACTATTCCCTAGATTACAACCAATTAATCAACAACATGCAATGACACACTTCAACAATGTCCAGATCAACAAAATAATATATTAATTAAACTTAAGTAATTAGATTTTAGAAATTATTATTTATTATTATATTATTTTTAGTAATTAGTAATTAGTTTATAATACTTATTGTATGTTTATATACACTTTATGCAAGTATGTTTCTTAATAATTATAGTTATTCAATAATGAAAAAAAATTTTTCTATAATAGTCGATCCTCAAAAGTGAAGTATATTTTTAGTAGATTGTGACCAAAAAAAGTTTGATCACCCTTGTTATATACAATAAGTAAGGTTATGTCGACATAAAAATCGTTACAATCGACAATACCAAAATGTGATTATGCCGGTACTCATACGTATTAAATATGATAAAAGTAATGTATTTTTCTGCGATAGTAGTTCTCTACTAGTAAACTCAATTCGAAAAAAAAAACGAATTCAGTGTCAATAAAAATTTCCTAATCCACAATCCACAAGTGCATTTATTTAATGTTGTGTTTAGACAGAAGTATTGGTAAACAATAATAATAATAAATCTATTACTTAAGTTGGTTTTTTTCTTAATCTAAAAATTTTAAAATAATATTATTTATATTGCATTTCACAGTTATTAAATTTAGAGATATTAAAATTGTAAATAATTAATTACAAAACAAATGAAAAAAAACTGTATCATACAATAGCAGTAGATAAAAATTCAAAATCTGTCAATTTATATCAAAAATGTAGTGAAGTTTGTTAATGGTAATATATTGATAAAAATGATACAGCGTGTCTAATAATTAGGGCTCTCGGTTTGGTACGTGTATTGATATACACGTGTACACGTATCCGAACCAGTACGTGTCTGACCCCCGACCGTGTAACACGTGTTATTTTTTTCGCGAGTGCGCATTTTATAGCTCCCGATAGCATTTCACTGCCAGACACACATATACAGGTAATATTTTCATATTATGTAATTACCCACCTTATCGCACAATGAGCAGCGGCAATAGGACGGCTAGACCGTCATTATCACCGGTCATTAGTAAGCCGATATCGTCTAAACTTTTAAATAAAAATAACTCAACACAAATTACCAAATCCATAAACGCACCTCTTAAACAACCCACTCTACTCCGTCGCACCAATAATTCGTCGATAACAACTACCTCTACCA
>JACXSJ010003598.1:0-21779 GCA_014851325.1 Pentalonia nigronervosa | reverse complement strand
TTTATCTATCTACTTCCGTCATGATATTTTCAACTAACGAAGCTTATTCGTTATTGAACATCATTCTCCAATTAAACTGGTGATTGACAACAATAACCGGAGAATGTCTGCATTTACAACGTTTACCAATTTTTAGGTAAATGATGTCATTTACCGGGGAATGACGTCTTTTACCACGTTTACATCATTTACCGTAACACATACACATAACAGTAGATATAAGAAACTCAGTTTTCAATCACCCCGGACGGTTGTGTTATTACTGTCTTTCTGCATAGACATTGGAAGGCGAGTGTTTTTAGGACTACGCAGATCGTCTGGGCAGAAAGACATAATTGTGAAAATCAAATGTAAACTTTTACTTTAAGAAATTAAAATATTCATATTAATAAATGTTTATTAAGTTAAATTAAATTAATAATAGTAAACCAATAAAGATAACTTTTTCATTATTCTAAAGTGTAAATCAGTCACCTCGTCCTATATTTTAGATGCCAACAACGGTTCAACAGAGATGTCACTATAAGGATTGGAAAGGTAATACATCAATCTGTAATTGAATAATTGACCGAAATACATATATAATCGTCTCCGGTGATAATGTGTCTCTTTTAAAGTCATTACAACTTTCTTGAACTTAATAATAATAAATCTAAATCTATATTTATAGTATTAATAGTTCTAAAATCTATTTAAAAAATATCACTGTACGTAGTTTCAATATTGTTTAAATAATAATCTAGTTATACATACATCTAGTTATACATAATAATTTAGTTATAATTGTCAAATACTTGAAAATGTTTTTAAGGTTAAATGTTTTTGCATTATTTTTAATCATAACCTTAAATGGAAATATCACATATGTAAATATGTAATATATTTTTAGTCAAATTAGTTAATTATTTTATAAATTCAGAATATGAAGAGGATGTTTCATCCGCATGTGTTGTGTCAGTGTTACTAAAATGTCTAATTTTAAAATTCTCATAATAATTCACATAACTTGCTTCAAAATAAAAATATCAAAAAGAAAACCATTAAGGTGATCTAGAATCTAGATAATATTTTTACCTTTGTTTGATAATAAGTCAATTCACTGTAATATTAAAAATAACAGATTAAAACGGATTCTTTGTCAAATTTGCTATGGTATGCGTTAGTAAGACAAAAACAACACATGCAGACAAAACATCCTCTTAAAAATTTCCTCAAAAAAACATTTTTAATAGAAAATATTTTATTAAAAAAAAAAAATATATATATTATTAAAATATATATATATATATGTAGATACATGTCTAACAAAATAAGTTTCTGAATGTATACTATCTCAACAAAATACATTCCAATTTAATACGAATCGAAAGTAATATTTTCCGACGGTTTAATTTTTAAACGCATACTTTAATTTCCACAATTAAAACTTTTCAAACGAAATACGTTGCCAATTAAATACTTTTCCGACAAAATATGTTTCCAAATCAATACAGTCCTAAATAAGTAAATGCAATTCAGGAAAAATATTTTCCAAAGTTTTATTTCTCAACAAAATATCGTCCTCCCTTAGGGCTAAAAGTTCCATGGAGTACTCAGTCAATTTAGTTAGTTCTATTAAAAGAAGGTATTCTTACACTATTCTGAAATAAAACATTCTGTTGATAATTAAAATTCCATTTTTTATGTACTCAGGTGTTCTATTAACTTCGAAGACATTAATAGTTATAAGTATAAAGCCCGTTTTACATGGACGCGTATCGTACGCGCGTTGATCAAATTTCGAAAAATCGTCTTCATATATTTCACGAATTTTATATTTATAATTTTATATATTAACATTGTTAAATTGTTCTAGAATTATTATTTATATTTGTTTTTACTCATTTATTACTTTATTCTATTTACATTTTCTTAATTTTTTTAAATTACCGTATAATAATTTGTAACGGACTCTGGAAAATGAACGGGTTACTTTTTTAGTTCCATATAGAACAAAAAATCTCCTCACAAAGTACTCTCAAGTCCCAACCAGCATCATAAATAATTTATGATTTTATTGTTCAACGTTCATACTATTTTTTATCGACACGACGACAACGATTTCTAAGAATTATAATATATTATAACTTAGATAAGAAATATTAATATAGTGACTATAAGTTGACTAACGTCGATATTCGATAACGATCATTAACTGGCAATACATACACTGATCAAATATACATTTATATTTCAATTATTTACAAATGTGTGTAAATTGAAACTCGAAAGGAATGAAAAATGTCGTACTTTTTCCTTGAAAAAAAGAAACCTGTTCCGTTTTTTGTTCTTATTTTATAAAATGGAATTGGTTCAACATGCCGTTCTTTAAAACGGAACTCGTTCCAGGAATGTTTCTTTTAGAACTCGTTCCTTCTAAAACACTTTAACACTGATAATAATAATAATAATAATATCATATAATACATATTATTTCAAATACTGACATTCCTTAAAATAAATACGTCTCATCCATGGCGCCGGGATTTTCCAACGATCGTTATCTCGACTGGTCGTAAGGCCATTAGACGTATAATAATTATTCTGCGGTCAGGCCGTGCGGTGCAGTCTCCGTCAGCAGTTCCGTAAATAGTTCGTTCTTTGTTTTTCCGACAGTATTTTGTCAGTTTTCCGAGTCTTCCAAGTTTTTAATAGCGAGCACCACCCTCCCCCGCCGAGAACCGTCTTAACCGACGTCCAAATCGGAACGATTTCCCGTCGATCGCGCGAATAGGTACGAAAATAATATAATAGGCAGGCGACATTAATAAATTGCAAAATAGTGGGAAGAGGAATTTTTTCCTCGCGAGCTTCTGCTCGCGGACATGGCGGACAACAGCGATGCGCCGTCGACGACGGTCTGCGAAAGTTTCGCGAAAATGACGTGTTCCTCGCCGACGACCGAGGACTTTGTGGACGGTTACGAGAATCCGATCGCGTGGCAGAAGAGATACAAGAAGGGGCGCAGCGATCAGTCGGACGTGCTGTTCGACAACCAGGACATGAAGGCCGTCACCCTGGGCCAATACGGAGTGCAGTACGACGCTCTGCCCGAGTTCGTCAAATGGAAACTGTGAGTCGATAATGACGTTCCGGCGTCAAACGGTCTGAAAAACATTGGCGTAACCATGGTGGGGGCGGAGGGACTTGGGTCAGGTTTCGAGGAAGAAATTTGATCGTACCTATAGGTATAGGTTCGGAATTGAGCGTTTAAGCTGTTAATCGTGCTTTATAACGGCGAAGTATACGGACTCGGGGACCCTTGTTACAAGTCTGTGCGTAACTACAACATATAAAATATATCTTCTTGAAAATCTTGGTAATTCGATAAACTAATTAATATTTATTGTTCTACTAATCTAGTGTTGACACACTTCAATCGAAATTTAATCAATTAATGCATTCAAGCAACCCCAGTCTCTTCTGAGCGAGTCTTTTCAAAAACTTGATTCAAATCCAAACGTTTGTCAAGATAGGCTGTCACCAAAATATTTTAATTACCTATATACATTTAATACCTATAATACAAAATTATTGTTATCATTTTTATTTTGAACTAACCAAACTAAAGAATTGTTTAATTTATATTTTGTTTTATATGTACTTACCTATCTACTTAATATTAAAAAATAATAGTAAAATTGGTTATCTATACATTAACTATAGTCTATAATTACTGATTTTAATCGATATTTCAATAACTTTAATCATGCAAATTATTTATATGTGACAATATCTTGATTACTAATCCTTGACAGAAATAATAACAATAAAGGAAGTCATAAAATTATAGAATCTCATACTAACAGAAATTAATTTAAAAGATCACGTGACCAATGTCTCTGAAAAAAATTGAAAAAAAATCATGAAACTGGGTTATCTGTTAGTGTTAATGTCCAGGATTTTAAATTAATTTGTTTGCACAAGATTGTAATTTCTATGGAAAGTTATATAAAGTTGTATTCCTTTGCATTATTTTGATCCATATTGAAATCCAGAAATTATGCATTAAACACTTCTACCTTAACTTTTACGGTCTACAATTTGGTTTTATAATACATGTAACAATAAATAATATTTTTGTATTTTTTCATATTAAAACCATAATTTTTACAAAATAAAATTTATATTAAATCTATAGGTTTTATATTAGACTTCAATTAAACATGGTTATAAAATTAATTTACTAATTAGTAAAATCATAAATCATGAAAAAATGTTAAATTATAAGTTACTTTTAAAAAAACTAATTTGTTATGTTACTTGGTTAAAACCCCTGTTAAAACCCATTAAACATTGACTTTTAACTCGTTACTGCCCAGCCTTGATTATTATTATGTGAAAATATAAAAACATATTAAAGAAAAACTTTTTCTTATTCTCAATAGTTAATAGCTACCATTTCGCCAAATCATCTTCATTTTAAATTTTGCTTTCATTCTAATAAAATATTCTAGATGGTAATATTTTAAACTGTTCATATTTGGTCCATAATTATAAATTGTTAACTGTTTGATTTACTAAAGATTATCTCCTAGTTTCTAAAAAAAATTTTATTTTAGGTTTATTTAAATTCATAGAGGTATGCAAAAATGTGTAGCTATTATTACTATAACTAAAAGACAATATAACAAATTATAATTAAGTATTAATTAATTTTATTTATTACAAGTTTTATAATATTTAATTTTATTAAGGTTGTGTGTAGCATGTAGGTATCAAAATATACCAAATTGATGATTTTAGTTTTGTGACACTGCAACTATCTACATTATAAAGTTAATCGTAATATAATTATTAATTGTAATTGATTATTTTTTTTAGATTCGGTTATAATATAGTCATATGTTATGAATATGTTGTTGAAGGAAAGGCAAACAAAGCTTTAGAAATTATTGGTGAAATTGAAAATATAATATCATCTATTGAAAGTAATGATACGTTTTTGAAATCCATTAAGATAGCCCTCAATCACATTACATTTTCAATGAAAGGTTATTTATTGAAATTGTGTTCAAATAAAACTACGGTTTGTAAGATATAATCCAATAGCAGGATTTTTGCTTATAACACAAATACCTTAATTATTATTATTTTAACATTATTGATTATGTTTAATGTTAATTTATTGTTATTTTTTAGGTATTGGAACATTTTATTATGCCATATAACATGAATAATGTCAATAAAGCCGGATTATTTGGTATTCAAACATTATTCTTTTATGAATATGGTTTATCTTGTGCACAAATCGCAAAAGATAGCGCACTTAAAGCATTATCACTAAATAAAAATGAAGCTGAATGGTATTTTTTAATGGCTAAAGTATTAACAAACTGGCAAAGAATATGTGGAAATTATTATGAATGTTCTGAACAAGAAATTAAAGCATCTGAAATGGCAGTTAAACTTG
Organism: Pentalonia nigronervosa; assembly: GCA_014851325.1. Lineage (NCBI taxonomy): Eukaryota > Metazoa > Arthropoda > Insecta > Hemiptera > Aphididae > Pentalonia > Pentalonia nigronervosa. The sequence goes on along the minus strand of JACXSJ010003598.1, from coordinate 16,327 downwards.
GTAACAAGGATCACCATAAATTACATTTAATTCATATATATTATCGGATGAGTAAAAACATGAATAAAAATAAAAATGTCAAAAATCAAATTCTAGAAGAAGCATTAAAATTACTAGTGTTAGTTTAAAAAAAATATAATTTTTAATTATTCCTTTCCAATTATTTGAATCATTTTTATAAATATTGTTTTCAGTGAGGTAATAGACAGTACAAAAGATTTGCTTTTGCTAAAAAGTTGTTTACTTAGCTTATCAAAAATATCTCTTAAAAAGCATAGTAATGATATTAATATCATCTTGGATCAACTTATTCATGCATTAGAATATAGTGATAATGGTTATGTTCATGGGGCAATTGGAAACTACTACTTATTTAATAAAAAAGTAACTTTACTACTTAATATGGCTAAAATTACAAATGTATAACCAATGCTATACATATATTAGTTATATTCAGATTTGCTTTTGACTATATAAAAAATAAATCTGAATGTATTCTTAAAATAATATGATACTTTTCTTTAATTTTTTTTTTGTACTTTTTAGGATTATCTAAAGGCCAACTTTCATCTTAAGAAAGGTTATGAAGTCAAAAGCTTTGGTTGTTCTATTGACTACATTTATACACTCTTTAAAATAAATTCAGAAACCGCACCAGTAGAACAAATGATGGTGGACCTGTTGAAAACATTTCCTCATCCTATTCATCAAGAAAAACTTCTAAGTCAAATTATATCATATTTAGTTCTAACCAAGAATGATCTTATACGAGCTCTCAAATACATTCCTATGTTATTGAGCATTACAAATGTGACTTGTGTTTATAGCATTCAGGTAAATAATGGAAAAACTGATTTATTTAACTCTTTATTATACTAAAAATGTTATTATGAAATTGTTTTATAGACACATAGAACGAAGTTTAATGATTTTACCATAGAAGTTAATTTGTTAGATTTTTTGTCTGAAAAACTCTCTAAAGCTTCAAAAAATAAAACTTTGTCAATAGATGATCAAAAAAAAATTACAGAAGTTATGAAAATACTGGAATCATATAACTTATATGTATCAAGTTTGATGAAAAATAAAGTACACATTTTTGGGAACAAAGTTACAGATAATACTAAAGCTAAAACTGTATCACATAACAATGACAATGGATGTAAAGAATCATGGACCCATAATAATTATAAACAAGTTGTGAATCCTGTGAAGAATAAGGAAGAAGGTAATTGGAGAACTTTAAAGCCGGATTCTACTCCAAAAACTACAATTTTTATGCATAATAACCAAACTCAGATAAAAAAACGTTGATAAGGAAATCGAGATAATTTATAATTTGAATTCATAAAAAAAAAGATTTTAGATATGAAATTAATCGATTCAATATATAAATTACTTTATAATGTTATGTACTGTGTAATTTTTGTAGTTAGCTGTTCATTAATTAATGTTAAATCTTAGTATGTAGTTTAAAGTATTTAACTTACTATTTTATAATTTTATATTTGAACTATATTAATTGAAATGATCTTTAGTTTATTAAAATTAATAATTTTTTTTGAGAATGGTGGCAATAGACATAATGATAAAATTAATCAAACATATTATATAATTAACCTATTTTAAAAATATATGTGTAATTAGTTGTTAATGTCTAATTTGGATTTACAATATTTTATTCGATTTTAACTTTAAATTATGATTGAATTGAAGTTTAATTTTGTTTCGAATAATTTTTTTACTAATTTGTCCTCTCCTACAAGTGTGCTGTTGTTTTGTTATGCTCATACAATATAATCATCCATCAAAACCAAAATGCACGAAGAAAATGGCATATGCCATCTTATCCAAAAGTAATTTGATAAATTATACATAAATATATTGTATTATTATGATTATATAATAATACCAAAAGATTGTAATCTTGTATATTTGTTATTTTCCATTTACAATATATTGTTGCATTTTTGTTAGAAAATTAAAAAAAATATATTTTTTAAATAACTGATAGAATTTAACTTGTTACTTAATGTAATGTAAAGCTGATGAATTTATATATTTGTTAAAGTAAGTTATTTATTTCAAAAGTAAGTTGTAATAATAATCAATTTTTAATAATATCCAATTGGGCAGACTTAAATAGGAATCCGAATACTTCTAGAATACTGTTTTACAAAAGTATTTAATGTTATATCTGAGTACTTTATAGTTTTTTTTTAAATTGGTATTAATTTTTTATATTTAGTATAATTTGATATGTATTGTTATATTGTAAATCATAAACTATTACAGTTAGATAGATATACAATATATTTATCGTACTAATACATTCTTTTAAAATATATTGCTTTTTATACCTAATATAATAATAACAATAAATTTTTTTCAACCTTTTTCGTATAATAAATCTATTACTAAAGTGAAAAATATATATTTATTTAAACAAATAACAATTTGTACTGTAATTTATAATACTATTGTCAAACCTGTATTATATTCATTGTGTGGAATCGTTATCTACTGTGAAAAAACAGAAATAATAAGTCGTAACTTTAGAAAATAATTTCTTCAGACAATGTTTACTATATTATGTAGATTAGAAAGGTAATTAATAAAGGATTTAATACTTTAATTAAAATACATATTATATTTTATTATATTTTGGATTGGCCAAGTCCTCCCAAAATTACGCCTATGTAACTGACTGCCTCCGATTGGTGTTGGGAACGAATTGATTATCAATTTCATCATGCAACGGCGCGTAGCGCGTCAATGACAAAATTCAAATGTTGGCGTGCTGAGCGATAAGTTCATGGACGAACAAACCAAATGCCCGAACATATGATTGTCAGTCGTTTCTTCCATGCTCAGCAGGCTGAGCGCGACTCACGACAGTCACGAGTCGGTGAAACTAGTGCTTCGCTTGTAACCTCAAAATACTGTTGAAAACAAATAGTTCTCTCTTTTGGCGTTCGTAGCCTGCCCTCGTGTAAGAATCGCATAGTTTTGTGGTAAGTAATTTTGACATTTATTTTAATTTTTAAACACCGTTTATACGTTGTCTTTGTGTTCGTGTCACACATTTGATTGTGCCACACAGCCGAGGCGCAACGTCTCGAACGAAATCCACGAAACGATTTATCATCGCCGGAATGTGTTGTCCATCGGTTTTCCGACGTCGTTGTAGACGTGCCACAAAATGAGCACCCTAAACTGTTTCTCAGAGTAACAGTTGAGCCCGAATAGTGTACCGTTGGTTGTTAAAATATATTTACCAGTTGTGCTCGCAGATTTTTCACACATTTCGTTCGTGACGTTGTGTGGCACGTTTGAACTTAATTAATATCGATATTCAATTAAACTGTTTTTGGTTTCAGCAAAAGCGGCACAATGGGTAAAATAATGAAATCTGGTAAAATCGTACTGGTGTTATCTGGTAGATACGCCGGCCGAAAAGCTGTCATAATGAAGACCTATGATGAAGGTACAGCGGAAAGACAGTACGGTCACGCACTTGTGGCTGGTATAGATCGTTATCCTCGGAAAGTCACCAAACGCATGTCACAGGAAAAACTAAAAAAACGTTCCAAAATCAAACCTTTCCTGAAAGTAAGACCAATTGTTGTTTGGCATGTCATATTATTGATACATCTTACTCTTGTGCGTGATAGTTGATTGTGATTTTTATTTTAACCAGAATAATTCGTGTTTAAATTCCATTTTTAAGAGGACGTTGCATTAGGGTATATTGTACTCACATAGTGTGATTGTGTTATATTAATTTACATTTAGCTTAACAATATTTTATGTTGTTAGCATTAATATCAAAATTTACCTATTGTTAAACTTAAAGGTAATGATATCTGTATGTGTTTGTCAGTTTGTTTAAGTCATAATCGGGTTAGATAAGAGCATTTTCAAATTCCTGTTTAACATACTCATAACTTGCATAACAAACCATATACAAACAGATAATGATCTTGCTTTCAAGTTAAGATGGTAGGTCAATTTACTCTTAAAGGCTTAAAACCACGTCTAGATCAGTATACATTTATTATTGATGTTGAACTAGGATTATGGTATCTCTTATGATGGGATATCGGAAACATATGTTTTCAATAAATGTATCCTATAGGTATCTGAATACTGTTTAACATTAAAACTAAATTAAACAAACATTACCAAGCACATATGACATCCTCTTAAACATTAACAAATTATACATTTTATTTTTATATAGTGTCATTTTTTTGAATCGACAGATAAAATTACATGCTATCACTTATAATTTCTTAGCCACATTATAATTAATACAACTGATACCTGGCATGAACATTTTATAAATATATTATTTATTCACTATCCATCTGCATTTTGATGATTTCATAGAAGTCAATAATTCTGTTTTAAAGCTCTTTAACTTAATAAAATACCTATATTTTTAAAATTTGAATTAAGTTACTTATAATTTTTTATTGAATATTAATAAATATTATCCTAGTAACTTTTCATAAAATAAAGTTTTATAGATATCAAATTATAATATGCATTTTTAAAAAAACCTTGTCAAATTCATCTTAGAGGCATATTACATCAAATGTAACAAAATATCCAACAAAGTTTGTATAAGTTCAGTTAATGCTGATAAGAGTGAACCATAAATCTTGTAGTTATTTAATTGGTGTAAACACTTAGGTTATTCTCTTGTATTTTATATATATTAGTTAAATTTTTGCACTCATTTGGTTCTTAACACGCTCAATGCCCATGTTAATTTGACTGTGTGCCTGTCGCAGTTTGTAAAATTGATAGCACTGATACAATAATAGATACAGTAATGAATGTCCGATACAAATTTCAAATGTCTAATGCTTTAATCATCTTATAAAGAATTAATAAATAAATTTATTTATTTATACAAATAAAGTTAGCACGTATTGACGACGGCGTTGAACATGTTAATGATGATTTGTCAACAAGCATATGTCCAATACATTAAAAATAAAATCTGATATGAACTATGAAGTGTGTTTTGATATTTATAAAAATCATTTACAACATTATATTGGCCAAAGATAATTCTATTCAATTATTTTTTACTTTACTACCTGTGTTAATTTCCATATCATTTTTTCAGGTGCTCAATTACAACCACCTCATGCCAACTAGATACTCCGTTCAAGATGTAACAGTAGACAAGGTTTCACCTAAAGACTTAAAAGATCCAATGATTAAAAAGAAATACCGTTTCCAGACCCGGGTTAAATTTGAAGAAAAGTAAGACGAAAAATATTTTTGTTATACTTTGCGCCTAAGTTAGAACAAATTGCATGATATAATATATGTTATTAAGTTAACAAGATATTATATTAGATGCATACCATTAAGGCAGTCTTTTTGGAAATGTTTTGTTAAATTATACATTATGAAACAAAACTATAATAGCATACTGCTCTATAAAAAAAAAACTACTAAGCATTGATGGTTCTTATAGAGTTTTTTTCTATAATTTGACGTCTCACTTATTTGAAATATAATCATTCAGTGCCTAGTTGTAGCCATTGAAGTCAAATTCCAGACATGAATACCATTTTGTCAATTTCTGAAATCCATGAAATTTCTAAAATTTTAACAGTTATTGACAACTGCAAAACTTGTAGTACCAATAGATAGCTATTACTATTTGAATGACTATATCGAAAATTTAAGATATTTCATGTTCATGTAGTTATAATTAATAAGTACAATCTTGACAATATATGAATCATAGAAACTTTTCTCTTCAAAGATTAAATATTACAATTTTATATCAATACTATTAAATTTGTTTAACACATATACATGTATTATAGTCTGCTATATGAAAAGTGGTGGATGGCTGCTAACATACCCGAGACCTTACCCAACTAGTAGACAGTGGTTCTAGTTTTCTGCTACTACCTGTTGTGCCCACCAGCTGCTGTACTACTATACATATACCATCATCCAGGCATTACATATCAAATTTTTGTATCCCTCTCTTTCATGTTAGCATTCCATGCATTTGGCCATTTATATTATTCGTTTAAAGTTGGCGGAAGGTACGAATAGGAAATATTTGAGAAAACGTAGCAAATGGTTTAATAACCATTATCACAAAAAAAAAATCCATTAATCGTTCCAGTTACCTGCCATTTTTCATGTTGCCGACTATAGGTATGGGTACGTAGACATCATAGTATTGCACCTACAATAGTGGTTTAATAAAATTAGATATTGTCTTTGATACTAATTTTAAACAATTTTTTTCAATCTTTCGCTTTGGTCTTATACTATACTTGTCTTCAAGAATACTTCTTAAAAGAATTTACTCATATATGTTGTCTCATGTTAAAATGTTTCAATTTTGTGTTAGCTTAAATATCAAATTTATATAAAAACATCTGTGTTCTCTTTGGGTTTTTGTAATATTTTAACTTTTAACTGAGATGGGTATGGAAAATATTTGTAGTATAAATACTCATTACTGGTTTAAAAATTAAAATATGTATAAACCAATATGTTTAAGTTTGATAGTAGATAAATTCACTAATTTTATAGTTAACACAAAATTGTAAAGACTGAATGTAAAATTTATATTATTGTCCATTTATAAGATGGAGACAATACATTCCATGGCTGTGACATTCTCAATATATTCCGAATTCTAAAGTATGTGAAAATTGTACTCATAAAAATTAAATAATAAAACATATTAAAAATCAAAATATACAAAAAAAGCTTTTGACTTTATAGTTAAAATTATTCTTTAGGTATACCTAATTGTTATGCAAATGATACCTTAATTTCAATAATATCATAATGGAGAGATGTTTTTACTATATTCTACACATGTAAGACGGAGAACAGTTCTTTCTGGACAGACAAACATGCACATAGTAAACATAATTTTTAAACATTTATGTACTTAACAAAAAATGTTAAAGATGTTTCATTTACATTTTCCTATGAATGTCATTTTAAAATAATCTGCTTTTAAATTATAAATAGAAATAGACATTTCTTTTTTAAACCTTTATACATATTGTATATATTAATATAATATAATTTATATTTTGTAATTTCTAATTATACTACTTTTGTTTACAGATTCAAGTCTGGAAAGAACAAATGGTTCTTCCAAAAGTTAAGGTTCTAGTTGCATTATGTAAGATTTATCATTTTATTGAATAATAAAAAAAAAAAAATCTTAATCAATGTGTTATTATTTAATTAAACCATCCATATTTGATGCTGAAAGGTAATGCATGATATTTTTAAGTTTTACTAATATTATATTCAAAAACTACCTGTTTGACTTTGTAAGAAGGCAATATAATTGTCATATATTTTACACATCGTTTGATTCTAATAGTCCATTTTTTATTTTACATTTCAACTTAGAAAACTACAAGCACTAACCTCAAAACCTAAGAAATACTATAAATGCATTTGTTAATTAATTGTTTAATATAAAATGTTAAGGTAGAGCTGATTTTACAAAAACTTTATATTGATAATATCTATACTTGTTGATTGTCATTTGTATTTTTAAAGAATTGAGGTTATGCAGTATCCTGCACCATCGATTGGGATGGCAAAATTTGTCTAGAGCTTGATTTATCGAAAACGTGAATAATTGATATGAATATATCACTGCCGATCTCAATTTTTTTTTTTTTTTTTAGATTATGGCAGTCTTGGTAATATTAATGATTTATGATTTTGCTGTTATTTGAAAACTCCCTATTCCTAGAAAGTAATAGAGTATCATTTGTTGTACATTTTAATGAAATGAACTTTGAATATAACTTATTGTGTACCAATTGCATTCCACAATATTTTTAACTTTTAATGCTGTGAACAAAATGCAATGGATCATTACATTTTTAAGTATGTTAAGCCTTTGTTTTCTTAAAATTTAAAATATAAATATATTATGGGTAATAAAATGAAATTGTCTGTCTTATGTTGGAATCATTGGATATTATTTCCTAGTAATTTTTAACAACTCATAATAATTGAGGGAAATAGTACAGACATTTCAAAAAATATTTTTACCAACTAGACATTTTGATCAATGAATGATGTTCTTGAGTTATGTGATGATTAAGAGTTAAACATTTTTTTTCATAACTAATTTGTCAATCAAATTTAATTTCACATGACGAACTACTAGACATTTTGCCATTTATTTACTTACACGACAGGCATACTTATTACTTAAATTAATTAAATTTTATTAGTCCCTCTGACTAATGGATGGTGAAAGGTGGTACTATTTGAATATACTGCTTCTGAATAAGATCTTGGGTGCTAAACAAGTTTTATAATACTTGCAAAAATAGACTTGGAAATGTTCGCTAAACTCCAACTACCTATGTATCATTGCATATATATTTATAATTTTTCCAAGAAAATAAGTTTAAAAAAGCAACATGCAACAATAACTATTGTTTTTTTAAAACAAAAATAATTTACAGTTTTTAGCACAATAAAAGACACAATTAGTATTTATTTGAGATCAGAAATCAAAAGATTTCATGTTACAATGAAGTGGATACTGAGTATTCTAAATTATACAGATATCATAAATAAAAATGTAAAATGTAAAAATTATTTTTTAAGTGTTCAATTAGATCAATTAACAAAGAAAAAACAATATAAATAAAATTTTAATAATAAACAAAAAACACCAAAAAATAATATAAATTAATAAAAATAAAAATTGAACTACATTCAGACCAAAGCAACATAATCACTGGACACATTAGTTGAAGTTATTTTTATCAGTAATTTTCACTAGCCACATTTTTTTAAAATACCAGTTGCAGTTCAAAGTTGACTTTTGATCTGAATGTGTTTTCAAACTATGTCTATGACCTATACAGTAAAACGAAGATGATCCTTAATCAATAAAATACAAATTATCATCAAGATTTTAGATATGATTTTGAGCAGTATTTTAATTTATTTTTTATTTGAAAATAACAATTACTGGCAATGAGAAATTTTGAGTGGATATTTGGATGTCATACTTTAAAACTGAACGTTTTAGTCTGCACTATAAGAACTAAGAGAAAACCCATTGTTTTTTGCATAATTTTGGAGGTAAACTTTATAGATGGATCAATCGAATTCTGTTATATTGCAAATGAGGCAAGTTGCTGCCATCAGCCACTTCTGTAGTCTGTGTGTGTTTCATTATACAGTTTAAATCATTTATTTTTATTTATTATTGTACGTTTGTTTAGCAATACATTTCAATAAACACACTTCAAATGGGTTATTTGCCCAACCACTATTATTTTTAGTCAAGAATATTTGGATTATCAACGTCATACTGTATGCCATTTTAACTTAAAATACATAACAATAAACTAATAAACCACAGCAGTTGCACAATGAAAATATTGTTTGAAAAAGAAGCTGTAATTAAGGAAGTAAATTATTTTTAAAAACTTTATATGAACTAGAAAATTTACTGTAATTATAAATTTTGATAAAAGAAGTTAAAATTGTTATATAACAACTTTTTGTATCAAGGTCAATATAGGTGGCATCTTTGTGGCTCCCCTCTCAAAGTTGTGCTACTGTCCAATAATCTATAGCCATACTTACAACAATCTTAATGAATATAAATACTGTATTAATTTTTTTCAATCATTTAGACTTAGCAGTAGATATGAAATTATTTAACTGTAAAAATATATTCTATGCAGACAAAATAAATATTTTAACAATACCAACACTGACTAGTCACTAGTAACAAATATAAGTCCTTAAACATTATAAATTATTTTCATCAAGAAAGTTTATATTTTAAAATAACATACGTACAAATTTTAAGTAATAAAAATACAGCTGTAATGTATCCAACGCTAGTCCAAAATATATTATCACTCATACTAACATCCTTAAGGACTAATTCTGGTGAGCCATTGTAACAATAAATCTACAAAAAATGTATATAAAAATTGATTTAATTAGATTAAAAATACATAATAATCGAGCTTAAAAAAATATTTTAGATTTTTTGAAAATCTTCAATTATTTAAGGTATTGAACTATTATTAGATTCAAAGAATGCTACAAAATGTGCTGTTTCTCAAACAATGCGTTAAAAGGGAAAAACCATTTTGATGACCATAGATTGTTATAGAACTAAAATATGCAACACATAATAAATTTAAAAAAAGTTGTACGTCTGTTTTTAAGAATATTTATATATTCAAAAAGCTAAATTTATACTTTAAATAATTGACCTTTCAGTTATGAAAAACTAATCATAAAATTGAATTTAATCTATCTAACAAATGTTTAATCTTTAAAATTCTATCCAGTTTTAGAATTGATTAGCATACTAGATAATATTTAATTATACTGCACTTATTGAAAAAGTTATTGTTAATATAGTCTCTTTACGTTTATAAATTTATTCAATTCCTTAAACATATTAAAAAAATATATATATTACATTTATAAATATTTAACTTACTTCTGGACATGGCAATGCAGATCTTTTGAAACCATAAATAGCATGTAAAATACCTTGCATTGAATGTTTTAACATGGATACATCATAAATCCAACTATATATTTTCGGTGTGTCATCAATACGTAACATAATTCCCGCAAATATTGTCATAGGTAGAATAATTGAAGATATCACAATAGTATTTATCTAAAATCAAAATGGTATTATGATTATGAAATGGTCTAATGACATACATATTTTTTTGACATTTAAAATATAAAAATTAACTTACAAGGAAATTTTTAAACAAAATTGCAACTAATATTCCTGTTGCTTGAGACAATAAGCCAGTTACAATCAACATTAAAAAAACCATTAAAAACCTGAATAGTTCAAATGGTTGGCCAGTCATTAAATAAATAACGATACAAAATAATCCTGTAGATATAATCTAAAACAAATAAACAATAAAATGTTTTATAAACCATAAAGATACCAGATGCCTCTACACTTCATGCTGAGTCTACTAAGGAATACTAAATATGTTTGTAATAAATACAACAACCAAATGTAGTGTGAAAACTGAAGACACTTATAATTATTATTCTTTGCCTGCGATAGAAAAAAAAATAAAATGAAAATAATATTAATGTGTTTAGACTATGTCTATATATTTTTAATAACATTTTTAAAATTGATAATTTCTTATGCTTTATGATAATTTTTTGAGATATTCTCAAAATGCTTTAAATGTCATATTAATAATTAAAACTTATTTCATTTATTCTTTAAAGTATTTTTTTTTTTTAATGGAGTACATTTGGTAAAAGTTCCTGTATTTTTAATCAATAGTATGGTCTATATATATAGTTTAAATTCTTGTATATTATAGTTTTTATAATTATAGTAATTAATAATGTGATTGTTTTACATTTTTTTCCTCTTACTAAACACTTTTTTTTATGTGTATTATACTACAATTATGATAAAGAGTACTCCAATTTCCAAACAATATTAAAAAACCTTTAACAGGATAGATTTTTCTGTAATTAATACCAATTACTTATTTAACAATACTAATAATTATATTAAGCATATAGTATATGAATGACAATGTACATTATGATAAAATATACAGACATCTAGTTTTTTTAATATATTTAGTATTACAAAGTTTTACTCTAATAATTAATATTAGAAAGTGATGAATTACAAACCTGTAAAGGTAGATCCATTAATGTCATGCACGTGTAATATGAACGAAGAGAATACCACTGGTTGAAATATTCTAATCTCATAAGTAACAACTCCATAGGAACTAAAACATATAAACTTTATGTAGAAAATTGAATTATTTATGTATTATAAAATAAAATGACACTCACATTTTATAGACATTGAGTAGGCAGATAAATAAACAATAGTCATCATACTGAAGTATAACATTATTACATTATCCCGTGTGGACGAACCACTTTTACCAATATTTAAATATACTGATCCAAACAGAAAACTCATAACAAAAGGTACAAATATTCTTACTCTGATGAAATCCTATAAAAATATAACAAATATGATCTAGTATATTTGTGTATGATGTAAATATTATGTATGTATAGAGACATCAATCAAAATATATTATTCGATTAATACGAAAATGTATAATCATTTGATTTATTCTTTAGCCTTTTTGACTAGAATACCTCTTATTAAAGATGTAAAATACAAACACTGTCTCTAGAGGAGATGATTAATGTTCTACTAATCAGTATTCGTAGTTCATTGAAAAACTTTGAAATGCGTTTATGTCGAGAATAATTAGAACGATGGTTCTGCGTTTGAATATCTGCCATGCATAAAATAACATAATAAATATTAATATATGATAAAATAACAATACAATACTTTGTTACTCACAGTTTTCAATACTTTTGTCATTATTCCAGTCATTTGATTTTCCGTTATCAATATATTTGACAAGTGTTTCATTGTGATCACCATATTCTCCAGAACTCACTTCAATGACTATAAGATAAAAAATAAAAACAATTGTCGATAATATTGCTGTAAATAGTTAGAAATACTATAACAGGAAATTTTAACATACCAAAATCTGCAGGGTTATGATGTAAGGGACACTGGAGACCAACAGATGATAAATAACTTATAAGACTTGATGACTGTCCATGGTAAATGCACTGACCCGTGGGTGATAAAATGTATAATGTATTAAACATTTCCAATTGGGAAGCAGATGCCTGATGAATAGTACATATAATTGTCTTACCACAATTGGCTAGGTCTCTTAGCATAGATACGACATAATTTGCGGATACTACATCTAAACCTCTAAACAAAGTTAAGTATAATTTAAGTATTTAGTACCAATTTAAATCAATAAATAACAGTAATTGTACTGGTATTTACGTTGTTGGTTCATCGAAAAACATCACTTTTGGATTACGTATCAATTCTACAGCAATAGACAATCGTCTACGCTCTCCTCCAGATAATTTCCCTGCCAAAGTGTTTTCTTTTTCTGACAACTTTAAGTTATCTAATATTCTTTTGATCTGAAAAAAATAAATATTAAAACTTATGTGAAATAGCAAATTTTACCTCAAACTAAACATAGGTATTTAGCTGTTTTATAAAAAAAAATTAAGCATCTAAGTAGATAAGTCTTAACTTTAGTACCTTACAATCATAATTTAATATTTTAATTCTTATATATTGATCAAAAAAAGTAAAACTAATCCCATCTTATTAGATACTAATAGATTTTTAACTATGTCTAATTTCTATTTTTTTAAATAATTAATTTGGTATATTGCATAATATGCCAAACTAAAACTAATTATAATTTTTCATTACCTAAAATATTTATACGGGTAATTAAATTTTAATTTTAATTTCTTACTAAGATTTTGTGGTAGACATCAAGTTGTATGGTACAGTTTCTAAGCTTAGAAGCTATTTCCATTGATTCTAATACAGTAAGATGAGGTTGTAAATTATCGTCTTGCATGATATAACTCAATTGTTTCATGAATTGTTTTCGATTGCGAGGCTGCCCGTTAATAATTATATCTCCTTTGTAACCACATGTCCTATGAACAATATTTATCCAATGTAATACTCAATAAATAAACAGATTTGTTTTACCATACTTGTAACCAGAAATGAAATTTAATAGCGAAGACTTGCCGGATCCAGAACATCCGATTATGGCGCATGCTTGTTTCTTATGGAATGTGCCGCTGACATTTCTTAAAATTTGTTTTTTCTCTGAAACAGAAACGGAATTTTGTTTGTTTGTTTTCTTGGTTGATTCACCTCAGACAGTCAAAATTTCAAACTATGGTTGACACGTCGCACAGACAAGATTATAAGTATATCGTAATAAAGAAAAAAAAAGGAGAAAATTGAGTCTGAAACTTAAGTCAATAGTACCTACACTTTGGGAGTGGGGGTGATACAATCCTCTAGTATTTTTTTTACATAAAATAATATTAATTACAGCCGGTAAGTAAAGCTAAAATTAGCCGATTAAAAAAATAATTTAAATCGGGTTTTTATTTTTAATAATCGAGTTATTATTTATGATGCAGCGATTTCATTGTTCAGTGCGCTATCGTAGTGTAATTAAATGTAATTATTGTTCTGCTATATAAAATAATACGCAACAAATTATTACGATCAAAATAATTATTAATACGGTACGGTTTTCATAAATTAACATCGTACAGAAGACAGAATAAGACGTTAGCCAATATTGACGTTGACGTCAACACCTGAACACCGCCCTTCGGACATTGTTAATGTTACTTGTCCAACACCCTCGGGCCGCGACTTAAAAATTGCACGGTACAATAATAAATTCAGTGCTCCGATTGGGAAAAACTTAGAAGGGGTAATTATTTTGTAAAAAGAAGAGGGACCTCCCTGGATTCGAGCACCGACAATACAAAGGATCTAATATCGAATATAGTCGTTGTTAATTATGATGCGTTTATCGTCGTCGTGTCCCGTACCTGGACCGAATATCCTGCCCGGCGTCCAGACAGTCACCGTGTACGACACGTCCGAAAACTGCACGTCGACGCCTCCGCCGTCGACGGACATCAAACCGTCACGCTCGTCCATGCCGCGGTCCGCGTGCGGGCGTACACTGCCGAGTTCTTCGACGGGCAATCGGCGTTCAACACTCACCGGTCGACAGATCGTGGGGCACTCGAGCAACCGACCGCGACCGAACCGTACCGTAGTACCGCGAGTACTGAGCAGCGAGTGCCGACGACTCGAACGTTGTCGCTCGGGGATCCTATTGTGCTCGCGTGTCGCGTCGTCGTTGTTATTATTAATATTTAAATGCTGCGCGCACGCGCCCGCGACGAAATAAAATTTGTTTTCGATTTTGTCGTGTAGCGCGCGTGCGGAACTGCGAGAGGAGAAAATTATTTCTGTTGCGACTTGTGGTAGGTGCTTGCGATCATTACAGTTATTGTTATTGTTATTCTTATTATTAGGTGTAAATTATACGTGCAGTATTACTGTACCGTCGCGGGCGTCCGCAAGGCCGATTTTCTCCTGTTTACCGCCAGTCGTCATGGCACTATTATTGTGTGATCGGCACGCAATCGTTAGACGACGCGTCGTTGGTGGGAGGCGGCGGTGTCGGCGACTGTCGTCAAGTCTCGAGTGATGTATGGCTGGTCGGTGGTTAGTTGGTGGGTGTATGAATGATGCGGGGGCTCCGTGCGGTGTAGTATAAAGCTGCCGATATTATATTATGATGGGGCACGGTGAGACGCGAAAACGTGCGACGCGGCTCTTTTAATAGCTCCGAAAACGCCGTCCAAGGTCGGAATGCCCGACACGCCGATCGTGACACTCCAAAAAGATTTTAATATTACGATGGTTTTAAAAAAATGTGTCCCTAAAAATAAGTTTATATAGGTACCCGAACCTATTTTGATTTATAATTATGAAATATTTTTTAACGATTTATTTTTAAAAGTTTAAATGCTCCGCCGATTTTACCCAGAGTCTATGCGAGTTTCGGTATTAAATTTCTGATTTTTGTCATTATTAAATACCTATAAGACTATAACTATTCAACAAGGACCAAATTTTCAAATAGTTACTTGTATTCTTATGTAATTTAAAAAGTGTCCTGTCGGCTGTTCGATACATAAGTATACAACGTGCGGGTAAACTTTAAATATCAAATTTCTGTAATATTTTATACTCTGATAAAAAATAATTAGAAATATTATTTTAATCATAAATTATAACGAATTATAAAATGTTAAAGATCGCGGATAAGTGATGATAATTATAATTTTCAAATATCATAATTCATATTATTTCATTTGGCTTGCAAATAGCCTCCATATTAAGTACTTCCTAAAGCTAAATCTATTGGCTATTAACTATACTATGCATATCATGCATGGACAATGAAATTATTATACTTTGTAGTCAGCACCTATAAAATGTATATGAGCACATGACTACACATGGTTAAAACAACAGAACATTTGTAAGGGTCCGCTCGAAACATGTAAAAATTAAAAACCACCATTAAAGTTATTAAAATTCGTACCTAAACCAACTAATTTCAGTAGTGTTAACTAATCTTCTCAAATAATTAAACGCACGATTCAATTAGCTTAATTTATTTGGTACTCAACACTTCTAGGAACAGCTCGGGCCCTCACACACACCGTGCGGACCTCCGCTCACTAGCACTACAACTAACTAACTACAATAACAGGACTGGAGAGTCGCACGCACTATCACCGGTGACCCCCACCATACCAGATG
>JACXSJ010003597.1:0-21807 GCA_014851325.1 Pentalonia nigronervosa | reverse complement strand
TTAATAAATAATGTTTTTTAAGGAATAAATAATAATACAGTTTACATAAAACATTAACAAAAAAGTTAAGGAAATAATTAAAGCATACTGCCATACCCAACTTTTGCAATTATTATTCATTTTAATTTTTAATTCTCTTGTTTTAAATATTATACGAAATATAAAATAGAAAAGAACACGGTTTTTAAAATAATATGTCCCATTGGATGGAAATGCGAAACTATTCTTTTTGTAAATGACAATCAAAATTTTATCTAGACTTAAATTACACAATATTCACGATAACAAAATTGAACGAGACAAACACTAAGTCGCAGTAATGAGACCACGATTAAAGTTTAAGCGTATTTAATGTTATCTTCTAATATAACATATAATAATAATAATATGATATTTATATTTTATACACTTATAAGGTCAAAACAGATTTGGGTTTTTAGATTTACCGTTTAACTATATATTATTGTTAAGATCTATATCTTATAATATAATGGTAATAGAACAACCATGGAATTTATATTTGCAGCCTATAAGTTTGAAATAAAACAATTATTTAATACAAAATTAAAATACACGTGTATTTAAGATACACGGACTCCCGAGTAATTACACGTGTATCAATATACGTGTACCCGGATTTTAATTACACGGGTATTAATACGTTTAAGATACGTGTACACGGCACCCGTGTACACGTGTTGGTATTATATTTATATTTATATTCGGTCAAAATCGCGAGCTCTAGTATAGAATGATATATTTTTATCGCGAAGGAAAATATCACAGTTATATTATAGCTGGAAAGTGTACATCCAGGTACGATGTGAACTACGGTCGGGGTGGCAAACTTTATACCACGGTCCACTAATAAACTTGAAAGTTAAAAAAATCAGAATTCTAATACCTAAATGTATAATGAAATATATAATAATAACTCATATATCATATTATACAACTATACAAGGATCAGACATAATGTGTACTTCTGTATTTCCTTTCTCCTCCCAAAAATCCCATATCAATCTTAGATCATTGGACAGAAATATTTTGTCTAACTTTAAAACAAACCACTCAGTGATGTGGTGAACATGAAATTTTTTAAAAGCTAGTCTAATATTTTGCCCATCCTACAGTACCAATTACCCAACTAAAGCTCGTTCACTGTCATATTCGTAACTACTTGTTGTAGTAGATTAGTAAACAATAAAGTTAATACTGAATTATCACCTATTGGTCATTACCCACTCACCGCCCCTTACGAAGCTCAGAGATGGCCGCCTCTCTATTATCCCTTCTACCACGCCACTGGAAACACTGAATAATTCAGAGGCGTCATTTCTATATTTGTTAGGTATTTGTTATCTATACTCATTTAAAAAATGAGGGTCCAATAAGTATGAAACTTTTAGCCCATACCAAAAAAATAACCGCTCATCGCTAAGTCACACAACTATAGTAAAATAGTGAATACTGTATTACTGTTTTACAATAATTGATATCAAGTAAACAATGTCCACTTTAGTTAACATAAACTAATAACTAATTCAAATATAGATAGCCCTTACACAGATCGACATAATGTTTATCTTAATGGTTTAATACAATTTACTCTGAAAAAGAAAAATAATAATAACAATTACCGAAAAAAATAGTCAGCAAACGCCATTATTTCACTAAGTAAACTACTTGAAATTATAATATCATTTAAAACGCGCATAATCGTAATACAAAAAAAATATTATAAAATAGAGGTTATTGTATATTATCTGTATACTTTGTACTATATTATTATACATTTAAATAAAATTAAATCAATAATAGTCGTATAACATAAATGTATAATATGTGCAATTAAAACGTTATCTATTAATCACTACGAAAAAAATTTATTTAATTATAGGTAATTAATAACGAACAACGAACATATTATATTTTTTTGTTGGATAGTGAGATTATAAAAAAATCTTATTTTTTTTATAAATTAATTAGGTGTACGAACTATAGTATTTGATATCTTAGTCCGTGGTGGGTCTGGGTTTATAAATGCTATAAATATGACCTACAGATACGACTAATCACTGAATCCTGTATACAACCATAAAGCATTACATCTCTGCAATTGTCTTATCTTAAGTTTACTGATAAGATCATTCTCCATTCATAATTATCTGTATCCTGTATCACAGCTCATAAATCATAATGGTTCTATAGGGCCAATCCAGCGTCAGATAAGCAAGGTATCGGCCCACCGAGTTTTAGAATATCTAACATTTGAGTATTTTACAGCTACAGTTAATATTATATAGTTGTATAGTTTAATAATTCGATTAAATTATATTTTTTACTAATGTTTGCACTACTTTCTCGTAATCATATAAAATAAAATTATGGCTAAACACTCATGGCCGGTCCATATTTTTGGTAGTTTACTGTCCCAATCCGAACTTAGGTCAGTCCATGTGAACTCAGCAGCCGTCTTAAAGCTATACTTTAAAACCTATAGTTGGGCAAATGCATATCCTTACTCCCTTTTCACCAAAAAAATGACGCCTTTGGTATAGTTACAACTTTTGTAGCTTATCTATTGATATGAATCATAAATAGTTTTATATTTTTTTTTGTGTGATTTATGCGAAAAACCGGATTATTATCTGTAAATAGTATAATATATATAATTTTGCACATATATTTTTAATATAAATAATTAATCAGAAAATAATTAATAATAATTTAAACAAAGTAAACATAATATTATTTCTGTTTAGAATATATCTCTTGTTCGTATTAGCATTTATTTTGGATCTGAGAATGTACGAATAATTTAATAGTATAAATATAATATAATAATATATTCGTAATTCTTAAATATTTCTATTAATATGTATTAATATTTATTACCGACTAATTAAACTGTAAATATTGAATACTATTTAATGTTATTGGCGAAATAACTTGTAGCCTATATGCTCGAATTGAGGAAAAAATAAACTGATTACCTCTACTAATTTTAAAGAAATTTTGACGTATCTCTAATATTTTTCAAATGTTTGTTAACTTTTTAGATAGTACCTACTATTTTAATTAATAATTATTCTTGTTATATGTTTATGTTTCACTTTTAAATAATCATTGATCGTTGTTTGAATTTTATTTTAGTCAGTTTAACCTCTTTTGTGCGATGGTTAATTTTGAATAAAGTGTTTTTTTTTAATTGTTTTATTATTGTTTGTTTGTCAGTTAACTTGTAGCTACTATTATAATTGTATTATACCTATAATTGTCTGTAGGATATTCGACAAAAAAAAAAAAAATTTAAAAAAATGATGTATTTTCATATTTTAAAATCAAGTGAAAGCAAGTATTATAGTCTCCTGAAAATAACTTATTTCAATTTTACATTTCAATAAAATTCACTATTAATTAAAATTAGGTAATATAGATACAATTTTAAAATTTTTAATTAGTAAATTGCAAATATATTTTTATACAATTAAAAGGTGGTTGAGGAGGCCTGGAATACAGTAAAATAATATAAAAATACATGATGAAATCGATTTTTTTTTTTAAAGTAAATAGTTCTTCTACTATCATTTGTATATATATATATATATATATATATATATGTGTAGTAAAAATATTGAACAACTCCATGTGTAGCCGAGACTGGAGCAGTTGAACTAAAAAGCCAAGTATTAAAATTAAGAACCAGAACCTTTTAAATATTATTAACTATTACCAAAACTAAAATCTGAACCTATATTTTGAAGGCAAAATGTCTAATAAAAAAATGTTAAATGATTTGACCTATGACATTTTTGATCTAGAAATCACATAGTTCCCAACATAATCTATTACAATATAAAAATATCATACCCAATTATGCACTGTCCCTACCTGCGTGGCGTTTACAATTAAATGTATTTAAAGTAATAAAATGTGAATCACTAATAGCCTTTGTTGACGAGTTATTATCAAGATCGATCAAAAAAAAAAAAAATGATGTAATTAAAAATCCATAAATAAAAATTATATATATAGTCTACTATAGAATTATAAGTTTCTCCAAAAAATGAGGAAAATATGTGAAAGGCTGTCATGCCCGTGAATAACCATCCGTTAGGTATTACGTCGGACTTTTCCCGATTCGATAGCATCCAAAACGACGGTACAAATAGGTGCTACCACCTCACCGGTAATATTATAAATGTCTCACATGGCACGTAAAAAACAACATAGCACATAAAAAATGTCGGATTAGATACTCACCCTAACGAATTGACGTTGGCCACGTGGTCGTCTTCGGCCTGTTGCCGTTGACGATTCCGACGGCACCGCCGCTTGCGTTGCTTCTTTCCGCCTTCGCCGCCACCTTGGCATCCGTCACCGTCTTGGCCTCTGTTACCGTCTTGGCCTCCATTGTCGATCTTGTCCGATTGACGACTCCGTTCCTCGTCATCGATCTCGTCCGATTGACGACTCCGTTCCTCGTCATCGATCTTGTCCGGTTGACGACGCCGTTCCCCGTCGTTGGGCCGGTTCACGGCGTCTATCGGGGTCACCAGCATTCTGATACGATCTGGCCAACCGTCGTCGTGTCGGTCAGGACCGCCGGTGACCGGTGACTGGACGCGGGTGATGTACAGTATAAATACCTTTTCCGCGGCCACCTTTGGTGAGTATACGGCGTGGGGGCGTAAATAGGCACCCACGGTTTTGATAATATAATATTATCAACAGTGCGGTAAACCTAAATCACTTGTAGTCGAACGTGATGTTATATTCGGATTATATTTGATCGCCGTCGCCGTCACCGTTGTTGTTGTTGTTATTCTAGTGATTTTCGGATATTTAAAAAAGACGCGCACACGCACTGGGTCCGTCTCGATCGCGAGCCAGAGAGAGAAAGAGAGAGAGAGAGAGAGAGAGGAATGAGTGAGAGAGTGTGAGCGAGAGAGCAACGAACGCGCTACGCCGGTGGCTGTGGCTGGTGCAGTGGCGTTAGGCTCGTGACAGCGATTTAAACGGTCGGCGCCGGATACACGTTGTCGTGGCCGCCATCGTCACTCGCACACACACACACACACGAACGAACACACGCGCCGCGTGCACACACAAGCGAACGCGCACACAAAAAAGGGACTCGACGACACGAGCGCCGGCGCGCGCGCAGTGGCGGTGGAGGTGACTGGGACAACGACGGTGACAGGGTCCGGCGGCCAACGAAAATAACTACACCGCCGCAACCGTCGCCGAGATTGCACTAGCTGTAGGTGTATGGCTCGCAAATGAATTATTCGTGTGCGTAGAGACGAAACATGTGTGGGTAGAATAATAATAATAATAAAGATATATTATGGCGTAGGTAATTACAACACAGCGGCCTATGAGACGGAATAGATTTATTTAAATTTTGTCGATAATCGATAATTATTATTGTTGTATATTATATAATGTGCCCGCGAATATTTTCAAAAAGCCGGCAAACTATGTATAACGACTGTCCGAGAGTCGGTCGTGAGGAGTGGAAAAGCGTTGGAGACGTGATGCGTATGAGAGTACCTGCGTCACACGGAACACACACATTAATTACGGGTATAGTTGTAAAAACAATTTTGACCACTCAAGCTAAAGTCACAGTTACTAAAACCCCAAGTCTATCCACTATGCAATATTTTTTGTGTAGTATTGTTTTTACTTTGATGTCACAAATACATAAAAAGTTATTGTTGTTTTAAAACCCGTCGTAGTTTTAACAAACTTGAACAACTTTGTTTGTAAAAATTATAGTTGTCAAAAAAGTAAAAAACTCTAAGGCACATAAAATATTTTCTTCTACACTGTCGTATATTATATATTTGATTTATTAACTATGAGAGTAGCGCAAGTGGTTTTTTTTCACGCGAAACCGTTTTTTTTTTTTTTTTTATTTAATATCGTAATTAAAATATTAATAGCACGGAACCATTTATACGTTACTTTTAATAACTATTTAAATACATTTAACATTCAAAAATTTAGTTTTATTTAATATCTCGTTGAAACTGCCTATAAAAAAACCCTTAAAACAGTCCATTTAAAAAAAAGACGCTAATACATTCGATTACTATAGAATATAGATACACGTTTCTCCTTAAAATTACAATAAATATTCATATATTTTATTTTTAATTTTATTAGCTATTAGTACTAGACTATTACAGCTCAACAATTAACTGAATACATACAGCAGATAATATTACAAAATAATTTAAAAATAAGCTTATCATGATAGCAAGTATAAACAATAATACCATAGAATAAATATTATTCTGTGATAATAGGATTGTTTGCATAATAATAAAATATATAACGTGTTATATGATAAGATGAAAATATAACTAAATAATAGAGATAGTTAAAGAGATAATTAAAGTGCGATTCTAAATATAATTTAATAAATATTGTACAGGAGTATTTGAACAGCTTGTAAAAAATTACAATTCGTAAAAATGTTTATTGGTCAAATCTATAATTATTTAAACGTCTGGAATTTTTAAAACGATTTTAATTAATAAAAATATTACTTTTTGATGATTAAATTTAATATAGTTTAAGTTTAGTGCAATACAAAAATGTTTTGTTCAAAATTAAAGTTATAAAATATTGTATTTTTTTTTTATGAAAGGTACTTTGATAAAAAGTGTCATCGATGAATTATAATTGCTTTTGATGAACTATATATTTTAAAGCAATGTTTTTGACCAATATAATGTCTTAGATCCTGTGGAACATGCAAACATAAGTATATTTATTTTACAGTTTATTGTTGAGTAGTTATCATTACTCATCACTAAATGACAATGATTTATATAAAATAGCTGATTTTGGACTTAATATGGCGACTATTGCTGGCAAACGGCAAATCGTAGGTATATTAATTTCTAAATACTATTTATAATATGGATTGCAGTCTATAGCTGCAATAACCGACGAACAAAAAATAAAATACCATTTTTCTATGTTCTGACTACAGCCAGATAACGTCCGGATGGGAATCATCTTTCATTGGTAGAATATCATATATATATATATATATATATATAATATTATAAATCATATACATGTGCAAACTACATATGCCCTAAAAATCGGACGATGCTCAACTGTGTTACAAAAAAGGTCAAAATTAACAATAGTGACGCGCAAACGACCACTAGCCAGTATATTATCAAACGTCCCGATCTGAAAATATTACAAACGTGAAACCAGTCGGGTAGCTACAGATCCAATAGGAATAATGTATAGCAGGGGGTGGCAAATTTTTCTCGCGCTGCGTGCCAAAAATTACCTTTTTTTGCGTGTATTGCATTATGAAAAATATTATGTGCTATGCACAATGGCACATTGTGAATATTATAAGCAAAAATGTATTATTTAAATATATAGATAATACAATTTTTTGAAAGACGTCAACGATATAATGAAAAATTATTAGCATTAATAATGATAACGTTCTTTATTATTAAAAATAAAATAAATTATAAATAGTTTAATTTTATGCGTATCGTGAATTTGACTGGTGTGTAATTATCCCCGATGTAAAATAGTATGGTACTTTGACAACGGATCTGAAATAAAGAAAACGCGGAAATTACTCTCTTCAATTTTATTTAGAGTTTGTATGTTTTCCTCCCGTCGAAGCCAAAACAGTTTGATTGGGTAGATATTAATTATACTATTGTGTTCGTTATGGTACAGCGCCCCTCCAATTAAAATATGTTTTAACTTTATTGTCAAGTCATCATGAAATGTGTTGTGCTTTCTTCGTGACGGTATTTCAATGTGATTCTATATCAATCAGAACGTTTTATTTATAATAATAGGTATTTTAAAAACTAAAAATCAATTAATGTTGATGTTAATTATTTTTAAACCACTGTCGTCAACAGCACGGGTACGTCGCGGCGTCGTCATCGGTACCCGTGTTTAGTTTCGTACCACCGACATGCTACGCTGCCCAGGCATTTATTTTCTATATAAATATTAAAAACACGAAACCGATAACAAAATTAAACAATAAAATGTATTATGGTTAATTAATTATTTTACGAAAAATACTGATAGGTACGACAAGTACAAAATACTTGCATTTACCTGTCTACATTATGTTAGTAGTGTATCACAATTTACGTTTATGTCAAACATGGTTTTATATCCTTACTCTTTAGGTATATTTATATATATTAATATATATTAATTTTATAGTATATTATATCTTAATTTGAAATTATTTATTTTAAGTATATGGGTTAAATATTATAACTATACACATTTCTTTGTATACACTGCCTTATTAAAATTGTAATTGAATTTTTATTTCATAAAATAAAGATTATTATTATTATTTATTATAATTTATAACCATACCTATTGGCTATTTTATGCATATCAAATATGTCGTAATAATGTAATATGGCCTATCGTATAACTCTATTCAACTATATGTTCATTATATAATTATCTAAAATAAAATAATACTTAAATAGCAATAGAATAAACATAACAAGAGATATAGTTTAAAACATATCAAATGGTATTAATAACTAATATTTGATAATACATTATAAATGGACACATTTCAATGACTTGGAAATATTCGTGTGTAATATATTTGTAAAATTGTGCAACCTTTTGGTAAATAATATATTTCAAAATAATTTTAAAGCATAAAAACATTTAAAAATTATTACGTTTATATAGACAAGTACTGTAGTTGTACGAAGATCTGTGTCAATCAAATATCAACAGACTAACAAATATAGTTTTGATAATATTAAACAATGATGATTAGAGATAGTCACTAAAATAAGCGTATATATGAGCAATTATTCCAACATGCTTTTAAAATTTAAATTTAAAAATAATTTTAATGTAATTTTGTCAGATTTTTAGATTTAAGTTAAGTAAAATAAATATTATCTTCAATTCCTCCGGGTTTCGGCTCAATAAAATTATATGTTATATAATAGGTTAGATTTAGGCTGACTTATTTTGATATCGATACTACCCAGATATGTTTTTAAATTGAATTTATCAAAGTACCTTAGGCAAAGTTGTAGATAAATTTATTGAGATTTATTTCCATTATAAGGGTGATTTTATTTAAAATAACCAATCGGTGCTTGTATAAGATGGATAGTTTTTTGATGTCTGTTTGGTATACAATATTATCTATAATTTTATAAAAGTTATATGATATTTATTTCCTACATATAAATTGTATAATAATATTCTAATCGCTTTATCGTGATTGATTATATTTTGCATCACATAGAAAGAAACGTAATAAGTAGTTGAAATAAAATGTTATGATTATGAATTTGTAATCACGAAAATTTAATGAAAGTCTAATAATTTTCTAGATTGATCGATCCTACTATTGATTATATTAAATGCATAATATTAGTACATTAGTCAATACATGAAATGAGATACTGTCTTGAAATAAATAATAATACATTTTTTTTATCATGATTCATTTTTGAATTTCTACATTACTTATAGTATGAGTCAGTTTGGTTTTATTTATGAAAAACAAGCTCAAAGTCAAAGCATATAATTAAAAACTTTCATTAGTTTTGTATTAGTTTAGGATCTCTTGTCAAACTTAAAAATGGTTTGTTTTATCTTCTAATTAAAATGTCTATGTGAAAAGTATAGGTACACATAATAAAAAAAGTGAAAGGAAAATTATTTTTAGTTTATAAATATAGTGCAATAGCTAATTTATAACGGTTCTTTCCTGAAATTATTGATTGATACCCGAGCACCCTTAATAAAATAATGCGAAATTCAACACTGGACTTCGGGGACCGGCGTGTGTTAAATTATTTGTACCCGCAAAGGTGCTACTCTTGGTTTCAGCTGTGCGGCAACCCTCACCGACAGCTGATGTAACGGTCGCTAGGATACCACCGCCGTCGTCACCGGTGCGGTGTATGTTTATAAAAAAATCAATAAAGCTAGTCGCTGAAGCCATAAGAAGGTGCAACAGTATTGAAAATAATATTTCACGTTTGTACGGGCAATAAAAAATACATGAACGCCTGTTAATTAAAGGGAGTACAATTTTAGAAATATAATTTTTTTCATCAAATTAATTCTAAAACTTATTGAGGTAAATGGTTTATTGAACTTGATAAACTTTTTATTTGTATACATATTAATATTATAATATAATTTGTATATAATATAATTACGAGTATATACAAATTACATTTCTACGATTGGGTGAGTGCTCCTTTAATTGACAGGCGTTCATATATCTAATTTAAGTATCTCGAAATTATTCAATTTACATTTATTCTTAAAACACCATCGTTATGACTGAAAAGCACTTTAATATATTTTTATTGCTATTGAGTCTCGTCCCGGTGATGTGAATATTAAGTTAAAAAAAATAAGCAGTTGCTCGGCGACGGTTGCTATAAGTTACTAGCTTCGTACAATGCTCCGGCGGGCCCGGGCATAACCTCTCAACTCAACATTCGATGTGATTTATTAACCCCCGAAATCGATTGAGCCCGTAGGGTAGTTATTTCAACGATGGTGGTCCTCCTTCAACGTCACCGTCAATATGTTCACCATGGGACGATACGATTTGACGGTCTATCAAGCGTATGGGCGGTGCCCTATTTGTAATTTGAAGCTATAAAATCGCTTTATCCCCTTTGTATCCCAAACTGTATGTACATTGTATAAAATATCTGTTGCATTCGTGCATAACATATAATGTTTCAAAAAAATGTATCAAGTGTACATTATACTTATATACCAGTTTATTAGGAGACTTTTTTTAATTCAGTAATAAAAATGTGGTATAATTACAACAGAAATAAAAAAAGTTTTGTGCTAATTATTAACAGTACTTTAATAATTTTACATAGCACTTATTTATATAAATTCATAATAAGCAATTCAATTTATTAAATAAAAGATAATTTTAATTTATATGATGAACTGATGTAGAGTTTAAATTTATTCGATAGCTTGACTAAATATTTTTGAATGATATAAGTACAATAATATTATAAAAAGTATAAAATTAATAACTTAAGATAATTTTTGATACCTTTGTAAAAAAAAATTGTGCATATCAGCTATATTATAACCGCTTTTAGATCAATTATAAAGAGAAATCCCCTAATATGGAAATTAAATATAAAGATATTTTGAAAGGAATCTTTAATACATTTTTGATATATTATTTTAATAAAACTTTCAATCTTAGAAAAAAAAATCTATCATTTTAGAAAATTAAATACCTATCATAAAATGTTACACCTACTTAAATTAGCGGAAATCAATGAAAGATGCCCTTGAAAATATTGTTAATTTTTATTTGCATGAAACGTTTTAGCTATAAAACCATAACTAAAAACAATAATAACTAGCCAATTTGAGTCAAAATGTTTTTAATTTTTAATGAATATCTTACATAATTATTAATTTGGTAAAATTGCGCTACAACTAATAATGGTAAAATTACATAAGACTTAAAAAAGGGTTATTTTTATCACCTGACATTGCTTAAATTAAGCCTCTGAAAATAACTCTGAGAGATGACATCCTGATGCTCAATATTTACACTATCTATTAAATCCAAATGTTATATGTCATTGTTAAAGTTGTCGTTAATTTATAATAACAATTTGATCTTTCCATCATAAATGTACCAAGTGATGTCGCCTACAATACCTTCATACGGAAGTGGAGTGGCACACCGACCAAACGATAATGGCACAATCATTTTTTGTGACTGATTGAAATTCAAATGTTAATAGCAATGGATAATCACCCTTAAAAAATAGATTTTTTTCCTCTCGACTAATTTTAAGCTATTTAGGAGGAGGCAGTTGTAATTTTCGAATTGTTTTATTGTGTCACAATTTACTTACAATGAAAAATATTTTAATAACGTTAAAATTGCATATATAATCGACGATTTCCTGCTTTTACATCATGATTATATTTTATATCGTGTGCGTAAGAACTTTAACGAATTTGAATTATCATGAAGTTTAATTGTGGAGGCATTTTTATTAAGAAATTGAGATGCATGCATGACTATATATACCTAATAGGTTGGTATGTACAATTTGAACAATTTTTGATGACCCTAAATCATAATTATATTATGTATACCTACATCGATATTGAATTTTTTGAAAACAGTAATATTTATAAACTGGTGAAATTATTATTTTTATATTTTTTGATAGCAATGAATATAAATAAATGTATATAATTCAAACTAAAACATCCCATCATGTAATGTAAGTAGTCATGAATGATATATTACCTCTTAAATCTTATACTATGAACAAAATAATTTATGATTTTAACAGTAGTTACTGTAGATCACTAAAGGTGGCCGATCATGATTTTTTCCTTATACATTTTAAAATTTGACTCTAAAATATGGTGATAATTAATTTTTGTCATCGTGAGCACTCGTATTGAAACGATAAGATCGTTTAATTATGGTTTTATTTAATTTCTATAACAGGTAGGTAGGTTAGTCATATCTAAGTAATATCGTATGTTGTAGGTACCTACGTCAAAGAGGTTATATTATAACCGCTATAATAATCAACGAATGTAATTATTTGATTTTGGTATAATAAACGATGGCGCCCCATGGGGGCCAAGTAGTTTCCAAACAGTTCAGTCAACATGTGGCGGTGTCACATAAAAAAAAAGGTTCCTATATAGGAGGTATAGTATATAACATAATTACTACCATGCCACGTCGACACAATAACGGTACCTGTTGATATAAAATGTACCAAAAAAACTGATATTGTCAGTTTTCAAAAAAAAAAATGTCACCACAAGTTACCCATGTCGGTTTGACTTAAAAGCATTGGACGGACCGTCCGATCGGTAACTGTTTTCGACAACGATCAAAATTGAAAATAAATGCGTTCATACTTCATTTCACTCCAACAGTCGAGTTAATCTATGATTTGAACATTTTAATCATAATCCATGGATAGTCGTTTATTTTAAATGCGTTATAGCGTTATGGCATTATGCTGCAATGATATTTAACGATTTTGGATTTCGACAATATTAAATTTTAAATTATTTTAATATTTAAACTCCTCAAACTAGTTAATTTATTTTCATTTATTATTAGCTTGAATTTAATAAAATTTGTACCAAGTTGAAAAAATGTAATTTTTTCCATTTTTTATAACTGCATGATGTCATCTTTCTTCACTTTTATTAAAATTAAGAGAACATAAAATGTGTTTAGCATTTATATTGTAATTGAGGGCTATTTTAAATATTAATAACTGCTTAAACAAAGTCCAAACAACCATTTAGTGACTTAATGTACTTACACGTAACTTGAACCTGTGGATTCCATTAGAGGGATTCATTTGATCATAAATGTAAAATAGTTCAAATTAATTGTAAATTAACTTTACTAACGTTAATTTGTGGTGCCCAAGTCACGTAATTTTGTATATAGGATATAGGTGCATGTACCTAAGTATAGAGCCCAGTTACCATTAGATGCTTTAGATGAATCAGAAAAAAATACAAAAATAGGACACAATCAAATTGTAAAAATCCGTCTAAAAGAATTAGTCAAAAGACAAAATTAAAATAATATGAACATTAGAGTATTTTTGACAGCTGTGTCTAAACAGCATGCGTAAGCAAACTAAACTTTTTTTATAACAAACTGACTGACTAAAATATTGATTATAATCTTTTGTTTTTTTTTTTTTTATTATTATTATATTATTCCCAAGCGAACTGATTAAGTTTAAATTGTTAAACAGTTTAACTGATTTAACTATTTTTATAACAAACCAACTGACTAAGATATTATAACTATTATTATGATCTTATATTTTTTTATTTGTTTTATTATTATTTTTGACGACTGTATCGAACAATTTTCGCAGAGGTACAGTCAACTGGTCGACTGAAATAAGTCGTAAAATTATTGTAAATCAAGAAAAAATAATATGTGTGAAAATAATTATAAATTATGAGCTATCCTTGATATATATAATGATAATGTAATGAAAATCCAGTATGCTATCCTTCTACCGAATTATTGGCTTTTGGTAGTTTTATATTCATCAGCATAACAATTTCAAATTGTAATTGAAAATTCTGGATTTTTCCTTTTTCCGTTTCTGTCTATTTTACCAACTTATGTTTCTTTAAAATAGCCAAGTAATCGCGATAAATCTGATTTCAATTCATAACGTTCTTAAATTAGTATTCACGTCTCGCGACGAAAATATACCACGACCAATTTCCGACGTCCAATTAACGTAATCACTCACTTTCGCAAGTTAACTCTGTCTTTTACTGACTGAAAATATTTGTATTATTTTTATTTAGATGCTTTAGAGATTTTTGTTCCGGGGATTTTTTTTTCTAAATTTTGTGTAACATATTATAATTTATGTAATTAATAACATGCAATTATATATTATAACTATTATAATATACTTATAAATCAATATTATATTATTAATACTATAATTGTTAATATATATTAATATTATTAATCATTCTCACACTAATAATCATTTACGACTAACACAAAGACCACGGCCGGTGACGACAAGATTACAATTTGCTTACATTTTGCCCCTCAAGCAATAGTCACTATAATAGCCGTTTTAATACTAATTTCTGGTACTCAACCTTTTATTTAATTTTCACTAATAAACAAATTTTAATTGTTATTTTATATCCAAAAATAAATTTGTATTATTTATCCTAATACGTATTATTTACAATCAAATATAAACAATGTTACACAAATTTAATATAAAATAATTTATTTAAATAGATTACGATCGTCGTGGTTGTTGCCATGAGACATTTAAACAAATATATATTGGGCGATTTAACATATTGTAGTTTTGGGAAAACTGATGAACATACAATAAATATAAATACAAAAATAAATGTATGTTGATAAGTAAGTTAGTTTGGCTACTTTAAACGAATTTGTTTTATATCAGACTATAAAATCTGCCTACTCGTAAAAACGAGACTTTACGAACCACTGCGGGGTTTTTTCCCCTAGAAACCAACGTTATTTCATCCCGTGCACTCTGGGAGTCGTGGCCAACATGAAAAGTGTGGTACAATGCGTTTATTTTAAGATAACATCGCCGTCGCCGTTGTTGTTGGTTTGGAATTTCTTTTATATTCACAGTAAAATGGGCTCCAGCCACATTGTATATGTATACGTATAAGGTCCCCTATACAATCTAACCGAAGACGAGGGTTGCTACAATAAATTATACTGTCTACGACCCTTTATTGTTCCAAGTACTCTTCATACAACATAATATAATATATATTTGAAATGTTTGCGTGCGTGCATGCGTGCGTAGGTGTGTGTGTGTGTGTGTGTGTGTGTGTGTGTGTGTGTGTGTGTGTGTGTGTGTGTTTGTATAGATATATATGATATTATATACTTCGAGGAACAAGTTTTTCTTTCCCCTCTGGAATTCAAACAGCTATACATATTATATAGCAGTGTTCAAATCTGTTCGTCCGACTTGTCCGTCCGTCGCAGCTGTAGTCCACTATTTTATACAGCGCAAGGCCTTCGAAGGAGATTCCTTTGCTACAGTAAGATAATATTATACACCACCACGTTTAAATTTCATCTCATCTCCCGTCGATAATCTATAAACACGATAAAAACGAAAAAAAAAAAACATGTTCGCCCGAATATACCCATAACTTAACCCGCAGTGTTTAAAATCGTTCGGCCGACCCGTCCGTCCATCCGTCGCGCAGCTGCAATCCATTATTGTATATTTCACAACGACGGGTCTCCGAAAAAGACTCTTTTGTTACATTAATATCCACCGCCATACGGTCACATCTCGTCCTATCTACCATCAATAATCGTCTACAAACACAAAAAAAAAGAAAAAAACAAGCCCAGCCTAATAACATTTACAATACTTGTATAATATAATAAATATTATATACATCGCACCGCGTGTACGGATGTGTGTGTGTGTGTGTGTGTGTAAATTCCCACACGAGGTATACGTAGGTGTGGCAGTGAAAAATCATCCATGAATATGTTATACGGGTAAGTTACCTGTCACGAAAAAAATAAACCCGTACGTGTAAGTCCCCAGATAAAAAAAAATATATTACAACCTAAACGAGATATATTTCTTTTTCAATTTATTTAGATTATTAGGACTGGAAATATAACATATACCTACTTAAACATAGTAGTATGGTTATTATTTGTTTGTTTTCGTGTTGCATATAAAAAAGTCGATTTTTAATTGAATCCGGCCCGTATAATATTTATAATAAAAGGTATATAGGTCAGGTATATGTTGTAGTCTGCATATTATGTATACATGTATGAAAAAGAGCTTATAAACATCATTATAACGTTATATATGACAAAAAAACAATTGAAATTTGAAACGTAAATAAAACCGAAAACGGTGAACAAAAAAAAAAATTAACAAAATATACGATGTATCATTAAAAGTTATAATATTGGTTTCGTGGAAATATTTATTTCACGTTATATTATTTACTTATAATACTATTGGTTATAGATAGTACTATGTAAAATCAATGATAATACTAATCAATCAAAAAATTTTTTGTATTCCGTATCCGGGTCATACTCCGCATTAGATATTAGTTTTGAGTCGGGAGCAGTTGTCCGAAAAATGATAAGGATCCGAAAAACGGCTGCATTCAATTTGTTGTCAACATTAAATTTTCAAAAATTATACTATAAAATTATTTTGTTATTTGTATAGTGACACTGTTCAATTAAATAATTATTATTATATTATATATAATTGATACTTATTATATTTTTTAAATCTATCACTAAATATTTCTTCTACTATCATAAAAATGGTAATTAATTATTAAAATCCGTTTTTGTTATATATGACAACAATATGTATAACAAACTTTTATAGTTAAAAACTTAATAGATCGAAATACTGAAATCGTAAACTATAAAGTACGCAGGAATTATATAACTTTTATCAATAGGAATATAATAATAATAATTTATATTACAACATTTCAATTACAACTGTTGGTAGTACTTTTTCGATTTTCGATTTTCGGGTCCTTATCATTTTTCGGACAACTGCCAGTCACCGATTAGTTTTAACTATAAACGATAGATAATAAACGCAAAAACTGTTTAACGTAGAAATTGTAAATTACATTATTTTTCAAATGCAAGTCCCTGTTATAAAATAATAATAAGCTAGCAAGTAACAACCTAATAAAATTTTTACTTTTAACATACGTATAGGTACTAGATTAAATTTGCTATCAAAAAACCCCCTCGAAGTTGATAGGCGGAACTTTTTGATATATTTAAACATGTTATTTTGGCTGTAACACATTTGGACACAAAACAATATTTTTATCTGAGATTTGGGAGAACGATTGGGAGCACACGTTTAAGTTTGTATTTTTGGGTTATCATCGTTTGGGTACATCATATTTTTAAAATAATACCATGTTTGCGTACCAACGTTTAGGTCCATATTTTTTACTATTTTACATTTTAGAGCTTATTAGTGTTATCTATAGGAATCACCACGAAAAAGTTGGCTCTTAATTGTCTATCAAACATTCTTTTTTTTTTTTTGCAATTAATTTAAAAATATTTTTATTATTAAATATTATATTAAATCATTAGGTCATAATAAAAATAATAAATCTATTAAAATCAAACATTTTATTTTATTTTATTTATCTAATTAACTTATTTATTTTTTTCGACAAACGTGAACTGGTGTCTTATAAATATTTTCTAATATCATTGTCAAGTTTAGATTCGTAAAATTTTTAGTCGTACAAATTGATAGTAAAAATAGGAATACTATATTAGCAGACTCCATGAAACAAAATTGCTCACCTTTGAACAAACAATCCATTTTACTTTTAAATATCGTAAGTTTTGCTTCAGCCAAAAACTTTGGAACTTTAGAATATAATATTTTCAGAGCTTTATACATAATTTTACGAAATAAATGCACATCAGAATGATTGAGATTATATGATTCTTAACATTTACGAAGTTCTTGTCTTTAAGTTTGTTTGTTTGGTTTAACATTAAAATATTATGTAGTTATTGTAGTTACCTTCTTTTTTAATACCACTGACAATACTTTTTGTATTGTAACGGTTTCTTTCTAAAGAGCTTCATGATTGTGGTCTCCATTAGACAATGAAAATTACAAATTTTAAGTTGTGAAATATTTTCGCTGTTACGGTTAGTACAACGAAAAATTTTGCTTTTGTCTTTATTTATTTTCTAAATTCACTAAAATTGAAACCAACGAAAACAGTGCTTACGTGTACCTATTACATATATATTTGTCGTCGAGTGTATAATATTAGAGTAGATAATAATCGTAAAATACTATTATCCAATCAATAATATTAATCCAATTTATTTTTCTAAGACGTAGGTATTATCATTGATTATAGATAGTATAGATAGATGGCCTACTGGCGGCATTTCACGCTAAGCTCTAATGGATAATGCCGTTGCGCAGCGCTTTTGTTTTTTGGTGTTACATCAAAAGTAATCATAGTAGATATATGAAATTTTCACAAAATGTTTATATAAGCAATTTCTATACACAATAAAATTTTCAATACATTTTAACTTTTTAACCCAACCTTTTTTGAGCTATTCATAGGCATAATTAATTTTCGGATTTTTTTTCATTATTATCAATAAACATTTTTTCTATCGGTCAAAAATTTGAAAATTTAATACAAGGTTCTTCATAACTTGTTGTAAGTGAAAATTAAAAGAAAAGTTGAGCGTAAGTCTCCAATAGTTTTTTATAAGCGTCTAAAGTTAAAATTTCGACAAAATACATAAAAATCACAAAAATAATAGTGTAACCATAAAATTAAAATAATTTTATAGACATTTAAGTTTAAATTTAGACGAAATTAGATATTTAAATAAAGAATAACAATGTTATTTATTTCGTTGTAATTAAAAAATATTTTTCGTAGGTACTTGAAGCATTTAAAGTATATTATTATATTTTATACACTCAATTAAATTTTCAAATGCAATGTTTTCTGCAAATACTTATTCAACCTACTGTATTATGAATAGTTAAATTAATTATTTTAATAGCAATAATATCTTAAAATACCCTTCATTGAATACAAATTTAATACATCCATAAAAGTGACCCACTCGATACCTATTATACAACAGAGTGGTACCCACTTTTCAATCTTTTTAACCCTCAATTATATACAAAATGTATTTATATATTACACAAATTATTTTTATAACCAGATGTCCAGGATTGTCCTAAATTTTTGATCCTGAACACGTTTCTGTTGAAGATTATTGAGTACTATACACACACTTACTCTTTTATACGTATGTATAAATTGAATTTAGGATTTGGTTTTTCACAGTGAAATTACCGTGACAATTATTATTATGGCGTACATTCCGATGCGTGAGAATATTATCATTAAGACGTATCCGGCAGAAGATCCCAATATCGATTATTAATGTGTTACTCACTAATAGACATTTTAAATTAATATTGTTAAGTATACCTAAGAGTCCACGACATCCTGGCGACTCGAGCGATTAAGATATTTTGTATACGAAAGGTTATTAAGTTAATATATTAAGGGAATGGCTCCTTTATGTATACAGGTAGAAATAGTATTTAGCCATGTCTGGTATACTGTCGCCGATTCAAAATTGTTTAGCTACTAATGACATAGCATTTCCTGTATAGACGCGTGATGTCTCTACAGGTCTAAACCGTGTGGGGATAATATACGTCGAGTGGAGGTGTATATCATATAGTAAATGTACTTGGCTATTATTTCACTAATAAGTATTTATAATCGATGTTTTTTCTCATAAGTCGAACTAAAAGGGGCGGTACGGCGTATGGTGAACGTAGGTTGCTGAGGCTTATAACAGATAGCACTGGTATATAATATGTCACGCACATCAGCTGTAGCTAATAATAATGATAAATATTTGTGATAATATACGATAACAAAAATAAGTGAAGAGCGTTATCATAATATATCGCGTACCTACACGTTCGACAGAGGGTGGGTGGTTGACGGTAAGGTCTCATACGCGTGCAAAACGGAGGCTGGTGAGTTACGAAGGGAGGGTGAGGGATGAGGTTTCTGAATCACTTATTTCATTCTACTCTCGTAGTTTTATTATACTAAAATTCATCTTAATTATTAAACCATTGAATATTTTAAAAACTAACTGCATAATAATCATAGAAATGTAAAATTTAGGAACTGCGTTTCTGGAACACTATTATAATATAAAGTATTTAAGTGTCCTACAAATTTGAAATTACAATGATAAAGATATTTGATCTGTTAAGTATTAATGCAATATACTTTTATGTAATTATATAAGTAGGTACAATGATCATTTAGTATTATTATATATACCATATTACAATATTAGTAAATAGTATATATAAAGTGGCAGCCTATGAACAAATTAGGCACGGGAAAACTATTTTACCAGCCCTCAAACTTATATTGTCCTGAATATATTCAGTTTATTGATTAGGGATTAATTAAGGCACAATTATTTTGAAGTTTTACAAAACATGTTTATCTCAAATTAGTACATAATTATGATATATTTAATGGCCAACAAAATAAATGGCTGGGCTGCTATTTTAAGTGTATAAAAGTATACAAAATTGCATAAAAAGATTGTTAAAAAAAATATTTAACGCTATAGTAAATTAAATTTATACCAATTAAATAAAAACTATTAATAAATTTAATAAACTTTAGAGTATCGTAGTTAATGAACTGATGAACCAAAATTGATAATTTAACAATAACATTTTCAGAAAAATAGTCTTTAGAAAAATCTATTAAAAAATATAATTGTTAGTATTTAAAAAAATTAAGTTTAGTACAACTGCGTGTTTAAAAATTTTGAAATTAGGATAAAAAAAAATTGCCAAATAAAATAAAGAAACACATATTTTTTGTTTTTTTGAAATTTCATATTATCGATCCATAATCATTAAAATACCAGGGCGAATGTAAGTTCCTACACGAGAGTAGCAGGTAAAAAAAATACACAGGTTAGTTCCTACACGGCGGAAAAAGGTACGTATGTAAGTTCCTACACGGTAAAAACCAGGTACCTATGTTAGTTCCTTCATGGCGGAAAAAGATACGCATGTAAGTTCCTACACGGTAATATCCAGGTACGTATGTTAGTTCCTACACTGTGGAAAAAAGGTGTAAATATGTATATACGATGTATATACGAATAAATACATATATGATGATTATACAATATAATAAAAATCATATAATGCATTTTAATCTTTCATAATTGAATATAATATAATATAAAAAGTAAAAAATATAATAAAAATGAAAACTTATATTTTATGAGGTTTATTTGTATAACTTAATAATTTAACATAATCGTATTTATTTATTTTGCTTGTTCTATAATATTTTATGAGGTTTATTTCTATAACTTAATAATTTAACATAACCGTATTTATTTATTTTGCTTGTTCTATAATCTGAAATTTTTTCATTTATAAAATCTTCTTTTTCGGCGTATTTTTTACTGATTTTTGGTTTTGGGTTATTAATTGCAGTTCTTATTTTTATATACGTATTTACTTGAAAAAGTTTGAGAATTTCAATAATTTTAAAAATATTTGGATGTTGGTGATAAAAATTAGAGTT
>JACXSJ010003596.1:0-21772 GCA_014851325.1 Pentalonia nigronervosa | reverse complement strand
AACAAAACGTTCGAGTATTGTATTGAAATCGGCAAACGACAGATATTTTATATTTAAGATTATATAATTATATCGATAATGAAACTGTACAGAGACTATACAGTAGAGACAACACATTCAACGTACATTCAAACATTTCAGACATTCAAAGTTTGACACAAACCATTGACATCTATTCTCTACATATGTATTAAACACATTTTTAATTCTTAGCATAAGAAATATTTACTGCAAGTAGTGATTACAGTGATGATTATCGTCAGCAATTTCCAGATTGTAAAAAAAGCACCTTATCCAAGAACTGTTAAATAATCATACAAAAAGCAATTTTGTACAACAAATGAAATTATTGGTATTTTTCTTGAAAAATAATAGATTTATAAGAAATTTAATGCATATGTTTATTATTCAAAATATAAATATCTATAATATAAGTCATATAAGTTCCATCGATTAGTGCAACACTTTTTTTAATAAATCTCAAAAAACGACAAAAAAAAATCATATTTTTCAATTATTTAGCTTCCTTGGGGTACTCGAAGGGGTTGAGTAATCATGATTAAATTTTAACTTAATTACTTTCTTATACTAATGAACAAAATTAGGATTGAGAAATTAAAAATTTTAATATTTTTTTTTTCAAATTATTAAATTATATTTTTTTGTTGTTTTATATCTTGTTGTAACTATGGCCCTGAATTATGAGCACTAATAACGTATGAAATATACATGCAGTTCT
This sequence comes from Pentalonia nigronervosa, assembly GCA_014851325.1. Classification (NCBI taxonomy): domain Eukaryota; kingdom Metazoa; phylum Arthropoda; class Insecta; order Hemiptera; family Aphididae; genus Pentalonia; species Pentalonia nigronervosa. The sequence continues at coordinate 21,033 of JACXSJ010003596.1, read as the reverse complement.
GCACTTAGTATCTTTGAAATATGCACTCAAAATATATCAATACAATATCAATTTGTTTCTTACCTAGCAATTTTTTTAACAAATAAATAGAAATGTACAAATGCATAAAATTCAGGGTCCTAGTTATAACAATATTTAAATATCTAATATGGTTTTTCAAAAATTAATATTTAGTCAAGTTTACTTTACCAATATGTCTCACTGTACACATGGTCTCCGTTATATATAAGTCATTAATACTCATACTTATTAGTTATTATACTTTAACTTCCAATCATACCTACCTACTTACCTAACATTAAACAATCAACCGCATACTCGATTTGATGACACGTAATTCAATACTTCGATCGGCAACGCCAACTCGGTTTTTGACTCTTTTTATCCTCACCTATAAGTCAAGGTTGCAAACCTACTAAACCGTAGTATCAGCCAAAGGGTCGAGTGAGCTTTGCAATTCTAGATTCTTTCCTACGTATTCTATATCGTGAACCTAACTTTTCTTCTTTACACTTCTTCTCCCTTACTCTCACAACTATATTTGAATTATACATCCATATGTTCCACATTCTGTCTATTCACTTCTTCTTTCGTCTTTTCATCCCACCCTTTCACCCTAAATTTACATACACAACTACACTCGCACCGTGTTTTCTTTTAGTGCACACTCTCCAATCTTCCAACCAATACAACCTGCAGTGGCGTGGCGAACACGAAATCGTTCAGAGGCTAGTATTATGTCGAACCCACCCAACCACCCACCAATACTCGATAATTACATTTACATATTTTTAACTACACGTCATAGTAAACACTAAAATATTAGTTAATATGAATTATTACCCATTATTATTTGGCTATATCCCATCCACCCACCACCCCTTCACAAACTCAATGGCGGTTACCCGCTTCGCCAAGCCACTAACCTAACCTTAAATATTTTTGCATCTTTCCTTTTTATACACCAAACATTTTCCTCTAGACCTCTTTCCTTAACTATCTTCACCATATCACACACTTTCTATTCTTCTTCATTCATCTCACTCTCTCATACAGGTCATCGTACCTGATAATCGAAAAAAATATTTAAATCTTAACTAGTGAATATCGGACCTGCCTAATTTCTTAATTTTTATCATGACTTAATTAATAACCGGAATAGCGTTATACCTACAATTATAATCGATATGTTCGATCCCCTAATCGATTTACAATATTAAAAAGAAAAAAAATTTAAAACCCACACGCCTGCCTAGCATAAGTAACACTAGGTGGTGCTTATATTATAATAAATATATAACAATAAATACTGTTTACATACCTTCTAACCAAACGATCCGCGATGTCGTGTCCGAATGAAAATAAACTATGGATTGCTTTGTCTCTGATACATTTTGACGACAACACCAGCCACTTCACTCCAATTTCGGGACATCTGTTGTCGAATAACATCTCTGAAATAATACGCAGCCAGTAAAACGTTTAAAAATTTATGCGTTTAAGGTATGACAGGTATTACGGCTAAAATAATGTTAATATTTATTTCATTACAATTCGCTGAATGTTTATTCCCAATAAATATTAATAAAAAATGTTTTACACCAAAAACATTGAAAACGTAATACAAGCATAATGTGTAATTATAAGTTTCTATACACACAATGTAATTATCAAACTGATTAACTAATTTTAAACTATTATTGCCACAAATCCATTTACCTACACCATCATACGATACATCAGTGTTGAGTTATAAACGAATAACAATGGTAAATGAAAAAATACCTCTTATGATAGTATGTTATACACCTATACGCAGGGCCGGTTTAAAAGGGGAGAGAGCGGCACGCATTAGGGGAAAATTATCTCAGATGTAATTAACGAAAAATTCAATTTTTCTTGTAAAGAGAGCATTAAATTTTAAAATCCGTGATGTAAAAATAAGTTTTATTTTTAAATTACTAACAAAATAATATGCAATTTTTTTTATTTTTAACGAATTGTTTAAATATTTTAACTGTAGGTGCTCATAAGAAGTTATTTGAATTAAAGCCCGTAATTTTTTTTTTTTTTAACTAGTATAATAATAATTTATGGGAGACCTTCTAGAAGGTTTTAAATTTTTGAAAAAAATGTTTGGTCACCTCTGTAGGTACTATGATATTAAAAAAAAATATATTGAACGTGGAGCCATGAATTTTGAGCCGGGGCGTATAATTTCTAATTACGGCCCTACCTATACGTTTTGGTGAAAATATATTATGTAACCGATAATATAAAAAGAATTAAAATATTATGAGTGATTCAATAATTTATAAAAATATTGAATTTAAAATAAAATTATAACAGAAATGTTTTACGTCGGTCGATTGAAAAATAATAAAAATATTTCAATGCCCAAAAATATTAACACTTGTTTTTACAAGACATAAGAATTTTCACGGTTATATATACATAACTCTATTCATTTAGGTATATTATATTATTATTCTACGACCTGGATGCGGTGAAACAACGACGACGTTTGTGTTGCTCGCTTGAATGAATTATGCTGAAAAGAATACGAAAACAATTTTACGTAAACATTGATTATTCCGATGAAACTCGTGTCGTACTCACATCGTCGACGTGAAGGAAACTACTCTGAAATAAAAACATTGTGATTTATAAAAAATAAAACTGAATTCAATAATTTTTTGTTTTTTAAAATTTTAGAATCGTTAATGCCGTCTACGTCCGTTGCAACGTTTGACAAGTGACATAGATTTTATATTTTTACGTTAATATGAAAAATCCACAGATGTAATACATTATTACAACTATCGATATTTGACATCATCATGTTTTTTTTTTTTTAATGAATCGAAAAATTGAAATAAAAATATGTTATTAATTACCTACTAAGAATAAATGGAGTTAAAAATATAATTATAACATGTTTAAGTATACAATTAACACATCAAATTTTACGTGACAGAAATATCAGCAGTCTGTAAGATTCCAAGTCAATCATTCACTCCGATATTGCTGCCGTGATAGTAGTAACTACTATTATTTACTATATAAATTATGTTTTAAATCATTTTATGTTGTATTTTATAATTATAAGCCATTAAAAAGTATTTGAAACGTTTTAATTCAGTTTATTCCCGATAAATATTAAAATACAATTTTTTTTTTTTTTTATCAAAAACCTCGATGATGCAATACAAGTTTTCTAATTTAATGTTTAATACTATGTACCAACTCAATGCGATTATTTAAATATGTTAAGAAATATTAAACTTTTGTTATTTATGAATTTATTTACACTACTAACTATGCGATACAGCCAGTATTGAGTTATATCATAAGTGAATAAGAATAATATACTAATTTATACTATACTTTGGTTTAATAATTTTAATTAAAATTGTAGTTTATGACTTATGACGTGTATTTCTGTAATTTTACTAATATGTATATCTATTTCATCTACGTACCTATGTATTAATTATTATTATTCTACAAACGGGATGCCGCGAAACAACGACGACGTTTGGGATAGGTATTCGAGTTCGTGTATTTTAAACGTTGCGTGCTCGGAAATAAAATATACGTTCACGACACTTGTGTCTCATTAAATATGTGTTTTAGGTAAAAAGATAAATTTGAGTCTTAAAATAATATAAAAAGAAACTTACTTAAATTTTGATATTTTTTGCAAATATCCGTGCCATATACATATTGCACCACCGCCGCGCCGACGTGGATCCCGTTAACTCATCCGAACTGAAAATATTTTGATTTGTGAAAAATTAATCCGTTCTTAACTCAATTTGTTTTTCGTTCATGACCATTTATTATGTTTTGCATAATGAAATTTTATAATCGTTAATCGTCGTCGTCCTCTGCAACGAATTTGGCAATTGCCATAGATGATAGATATTTTACTACGGCAATGTGAAAATTTCACAGCTGATATATTATAATACGACTTTTAATATCAAAGAGATTCGTTTTAACAATTTGTTCATTGAAAAGTGAAATTACAATAACTAAAATAGTTAATAATTTTAAATTTAATATATAAAAATAATAAAAAATATTTTTTTTTTTGGTTATTGGTTTAGTTATTTTTATTTAGATATTAGATGCACAAGCGTATTTTTTTATCAATATAAATATAAAATAGCCTAACAATAATTTTCATAGTATTAATAATAACAGTGGCTGCTCTGGAATAAATAATAAGAGACGTAGCTACAACGTCGATAATAGTTCCAATAATATGCGTGTGCAAAATAGTAATCTAAAATTATATTTTATTAATCAAAATCAACGCGATCAAAGTCAAAATAAAAAATTTAATGAACACCATCCAAAGACTCATATATTTTGCTATGATTGTGGGTTACCGGGTCGCATGCGCTCGTCATGTACCATGTTAAAAAACTTCAAATGAAGCACTACTAGGTGTATTTTTAAAATTACAATATAACCTAGCATACCACCAGAGTTAGTTGAAATAAGGATAATAATAAAATATACTTAACAAAAGGAAACATTATAAACTGTACAAATGACAAAAAGCATAATGATATTAACTATAAAATTGAAATACTGGAAAATATAAATAACTATGAAATTAATTTTTTATTGACACTGAGGCAAATTTAACTGTCATCGATAATTATAATGTTTATTTAAATGGAATTGCACCGTTGGAAATAGATATTAGTGTCGGGTCGCTAATAATACTAATTTAACATCGTCGGAAAATTATTGGTAGAAATAAAGATTGAAACTTTTCAATCCCAATATTATTAAGAATGGATGTATTGACAAAATTAAAAGTAATAGTAAATCTTAATAATAATAACATAGTTTTTAAATTTAAAAAACAAAGTGAAACATTTATGTGGAACGTCGATAAAAGTTTTAAAGTAATCCAAGTATTTGATAATCAAATGTCAAAAAAAAAAAAAAAAAAAAAACAATGGTAAAATAAATAGTTTAGATCTAGTTCAATTGAACAGCTTTTCTCATTATAAAAATAAAAATGATAATAAAGGATATATTGATAATTTCGTTAAACGTTTTGAAAAAGAGCCACAATTACCAGGATACGACAATTCTGATGCACATATGTTAAGAATATGTTTAAAAAACTTAAGGTTTTTTTTATCAAGTCTAAATATTTTGAAATTAATAAGTATTGAACAATGAAAATAATTCGTGGTAGAAAATTGTAGATAATACGGTTAATATTTACTGTATGTTAGTAGAAGTCGTTAATGTTCCATTGGATAAATGTACTCATGTTTAGGTGTTGAAAACTCAACATTATACCTATATGAAGCCGTGGTTTAAGATGATAGAAATCACACTTTTATAGCTTGTAGTATGATTTGTGAAAGACACAATAATATTCCTATTTACTATTGGATCTCAAGATTGCTGAAATTTGGTGTTCAGCCACCTTACAAGACTTGTTGTGATAAGTTTCACACCCTGTTATCAGCTTATTGATAATTATATTAATATTTGATAATTACTCCTGTTTGAAAACAATTCCCGTCAAAGTTTTTTGTTGCCTACCGAATTTTTTCATTAGATTTGATGTTCCTTATTTTATGAAAAATGTAACAATGTGATCACTATTTAAAACATTTTCTAATAGAGTTAAAGAAATATATCTTCGAGTTACAAGTTTGATAATAAAATGTCAAAGTATATCCTAAATAAAGACATTATTACTATTAATATTTGTTGTTGCTTCCAATGAAACAAGTATAGATAATGTTGAATCAAGTATTGGAACACCGTCTTCAAGGTATAAAAAGAAACTAATTGAAGGAGCTTCAGAAAGATTTTTTAACTCCAAATAATATGAATTTTAAAATATTCTATCGGTATTTGAAAATTTAAATGAAAGTTTTATAAATGATACTATTCAACACGATAATGTTCTAAATGGTTTAAATGTTCAACATCTGGGTGTTTAAAATTAAGTGACATACCTTCAGCATTAATTAGGATTTTGTTCTTTTACTGGAGGGAAATTATGTGATATTGATCATTGCAAGCAATCTAACAGTACATGGGACCTTTATGACGACTTGACAATCAAAGCTATACTAGTGAAACAGGGAACTCTAGTGAAATGCAAATGCTTATTTTATGCAGTATAACCCTTATATTATTATTTTTATTAATAATATTCTCATATCGTTTTTATTATTAATTATTATTTTTTATTATTATTAATATTATAAATATTTAATTTAAGTTTGATTAATAAAAATATATTCAAGATGTATCAGTAATTAAAAAATGTACAATTTCAGCAAATAATTATATACCTATATTATGATAATTCAATATTTTATTAGGTATTTAGAATGAGTATTATAAAAGTATACTAATAGGGTGTTTGTATTATTCTCTTTTAGTGATTCAAGGAAGGTTTAGATAATAGTTTGAGCTACATATTTAAAGATGGCTTACTTAATATTAATAATATTTAAATCATAACCTATTCGTTTATTTCTACTTGTAATTGGTTACATGTAAGAAAAAAGTTAATTATTATTATTCGCCACAGGTAGATTGTTTACCTTGGTTTCAATTATATACAGGCATCGCACATATAATAAAAATAAAAATACATGTTCAAAATTAGGTTATTTTATTAGTTACAATAAATATTATCAATTAAATATATTAATTTAATTTTAATTAATAAAAATATTTTAAATTTTTTAATAATTTAAATATTACTTACTTTACAAACCATTACAAACGACTAACAATCACGCACAGAGTGAAAAGAAATTCAAATTCCAAAATTTTGGACATTTCCTCATTAAATTTTTTATTTTGAAGTAATTAGAAAAAAAAAATTGAAGACCTTAAAAATTTTCACAAAATGTTTAGATTATTAATTTCTATATATCAAAAAAATTTAAAAATATTTTAACAATTTTTGATTTAATTATTGGGCCTATAAAATTTTTGCTTTTTAAAATTTTTTTTTCTATAATTATGGATAAAAAAAATTTCGTTGGGTCAAATTTTCTTAAAAATTTAATATAAGATTTCTCATAAGTTTTCAAAATAGTAGATCAAAAATAACAAAAATTTATAGGCACATTTTTTTTTTTTATGAGCATTTATACTTCAAATTTTGACCGAAATTCATCATCGAACATTTGCAAATTGTTTTGTAGTTAAACATTTATAAAAAGTTCAGTTTTTATAACTAAGGATTAAAAATTTTAATTTAAATTTTTTAAGGTTTTTCGTAAGTAATTTATAGTGTAACTAAAAAAATGAAAAAATATATTAAAAAAAAGCATTTTTTATAGACATTTTATGTTAAAATTTGGATATCGAAATATCGAACATTTTCAGAACTTTCTGGTTATATATTTATAAAATGCTCAATTTTTATAACTAAGGATTAAAAATTCAAAACAAGGTGTTTTGTAAGTTGTTCTAAATGCAGTTTTAAAAATATTTATGATGCAAATGAACTCTTTTTTTTTATAAGCATTTAAAGTTTAAACTTCGATCAAATTCATCAAAATCTCGAATGTTTGCAAATTATTTTGTTGTTAAAATGTATAAAATGATGAATTTTTATAGCTAAGGATTGAAAATTTAAAATAAGTGTCACTATAAAACCTAAAAAATACATTTACATGGTTGATTTTTATAGACATTTACATTTAAATTTGGGAGAAATTAGTTATTTAAATGAAAAATAACGCTGTTAGTTTCGACCTTGAGATCTGTGTTTTTTACATTATTTAGATTATATCTATAGGTAACTACGTTCATCATTCAGTAAATATAAATTTTCAGGAACGCGTGACACTTGTATAATTATCGTATTACACTCATTTCTTGATGACATTAAGTATGCTTGGAATGTATTATGCAATATAATACGATCCAAAACGTATTATTATTTTATATTTTTAAATTGAATCCCCGTGTACTAGTCGATTCATATCGCGTGCCTGTTAAAGACACATGTCGAAGGCAGTTTGCCCACTTTTTTAAACTTTTTTTTTTATATGTATATTTAATAAATATGTATAATACATAATATAAACATGATAATTCAAAATTAATCACCTTATGCTCTGCACCTGGCTATCCCAGATCATACTGTGTACGTACCAGTGTGCCACCATTAGATATCATCAACAAAGGAGTTAAAAATTAGCATAGTCAACTAACGACAGATATGTATTGAATGAATTTGAGTTCCAGCTATATATTTTATCGTTCCGTGTTCACATGATCAAGAGAAACCACATAAAAACATTTTTTGCTTCCATTATAACTCAGTGTGAGTGATTATTTTTTTATTTCATGCATCTTATTAGGTATATTACTCTAAACTTGACAACTAAAAATATCGAAGTATTTGAAATCGAATAAATCATTTTGAATAATCCTGTTTATACTAATATGTTTTTGTTTAGGCACATATATGTTATGAGCAAAGTAGGAAGTCGTGCATTGCATTACAATGCCTGGGCACTGTGCACAATGTCCGATTTTCGAAAGAAAAGGTAGAAAAAGTTTACATTGTCTGGGCACTGTAAATAAAATATTGACAATCAAATACAAAATCTTACTGGGTACTTGGATAAATATAAAAATAACTTGAAAAAATACTCCTTAGAAATTAGTTACCTAGGCATTAATAGTTTTTAGACATATTATCCTTTGAATCATTGTTAGGTCTTAGAAACCTAATATCGATTATTGAATAATGTATATATTATTATCTAAAGGTAATTTGATACGAATAAAATTGATATTATTTATCATTAAATTATAGTTAATATTATTAATTTTATTTTATTTAGATAATAAAATGTTATGTTGTTACATAATACTATAAACGCAAGTATATTTGTTCCTAAATTAGATAGATATCTTGCATGTTTTGGTATATAATAAATATAATATTTTATGGGTACTGGACCAACATCTAATACTGTTGGTACTTGTTGCGTATGAAATATGAATGCCATTCGATTTAAGTGTACGCGGTACGCTGTATTTAATTCACTTTGTCCACATGGATACACTTTGCTCAGACACTATCTCATCCAATGTCTGGTAAATGTATGAAAAATTGTAGTATTAAAATGATCATTCTTACATTATCCAAAATGTTGGGTCATTGTGCACAGTGTCCGGGAAATATAATACAATTCCCTGATTTCCTACTTTATCCGTAATATATATATATATATAAACTGGTGTAAATATAAAAATATTTTAAAAGAAATCTTAAATTAAAAAAAAAATTGTTTCATTTTTTTCATGCTATCCTTTAGAGAGAGGATATTTTTATAAGTAATTTTATTGTATAATTGTACCCTAAACATACAATGTAATTATTGCAGCTTCATACATATAAATATAAAATAATTCAAACATAACTACATAATATTATAAAACTATAAGCAAAACACATCATAATACATTTCAAATCTAAAGCTAAAAAATTTTGATGTTCATATTTATTATCCGGTATTTGTTTCTTAATATTCTTATATTACTGTAATATAGTTATTTAAAATTTAAGTATTATAGGTATTTAAATAATTATACATAGGTACCTAGTGTTTTTAGTTAATATTTATTTTTATTAATACCTATGGATAGTTAACTACTAATATGGGAAAATTTAAAAATATTCAAACTGAATACTGCAATGCATTTATAAAAAATATTTTAGCCATACTTTAGCTCAAAAAAGCAAAACAAAAAAAATAGAGACCCAAATACCAAAATGATAAATGATAACTGTTAACTAATAAAGGTATAAGTTATAACTAAGGCGAGATTTCGATGCATTCTGCATTGTTTCCCAAGGCTAGATAAAAAAATGCTTATTTTATAACATATACGTTTCATGTATTTTTGAATCAGAATAAGAATAGTTTATTTTGTATTTAATTGCATTCTTTGATAATTTTTAATTTTGAGGTTATTTAATTCATATTTTAAAATAATTTTAGAATTAAGGACATTTAACATTACATTTTTGGGTCTTTTAAATTTTATTTCAAGATTTTTGTTTTAAAAAGTAACTTTGTAACGTGTTAACAAAGGTTTCACCTAATCGAATATTATAAATCGTAATTTTTCGAACAAATTCATAGGTACGATGTGAAAATCAAGATTACAAGTGGTAATGGAAAATTAAATGAGAATAATTCTTTTTTTCAGATTTCAAGTCTGCGTAAAAGATGGAAAATTGTGTAGTCCTGCAAAACTTTTTATTACATATAATTAAAAATATTTTTTGGTTTAAAATTAAAAATTAAAGTGTATTATATAAATGTATTATTTTAAATGTTTAGAACATAAAAACATTTTTATTAGGGAATTTTTGGTGGTTTTTTAAGGCATAACATTCCCAGCCTTAGTTATAATCATTACCATAAATACGATTATCTTCGTCGATGAATCATGCATTATCATTGTTTTTTTCGTATAGGTAATCACTAACCAATACTTGTATATTTTACATTATTACATGAATAGTGAAATTTTCAATTTTAAAATATTTCAATTTCAGAACTCTAAAATTATATTAAATATACAATATAACTTATGCCAAATGATTTCCCTAGATTAAAGCCTCATTAATCATTTTCCATTGATAATGTATACATCATAATATATACTACGTATTTACGATAGTAAGTCGTTCATTTGTCCGTTTTCAATTATATACAATTTAAATAGGGTTGGGTAGACTACATTGTATTGTTGGGAACGTACGTATTATGTAATAGTACTATTATAGATCGTCTCTACGAATGTTGGCGGACCGCCGTACGACCTGCGTATCGGTGCTCGCGAACATTCTGGAAACCGGTATAGTACTTATTATGGGCATGACAACGGACGATGAGAGTCAGTCAGCCGTCGACCGTCCTAGCACGCATGTATTGTAATCGCCGTTAATAAACGTAATGAAATCTTAACCTGTTCATATTTTCTTGCGTACGCAGTTCTCTCCCTCCCCTTCTGTATGAACACCAGTATAATTAAAGTTTACAAATTGTTTTTATTTTTTTATAATTATTATTAGACCTCATCCAATTAAATAATAAGCCAATATGACGACATTGTTTTGATACCTACCTCAAACTTATGTTCTAGGTATCAATGTCTAATAGGTTATATTTGATTTCACATACCTATTCGAATTGATCGTTGTGAATATTTATAGCTTTGTACAGTATGCATCACGCATGGGTAGTATGCACGCATAACAATTATTTCCTTGAGGAAGTCACGCACGAAAATAAAATAATGTGCCACCCAAGTCCATTTTACACGCATAGTAAAAAAACCAATTCCACGATGCGTTTACCGTATTTTTAACATTAAGTTAAACAAATATATTATATGCCTACAGACGTTTGCAACATTTGAACAGCTTGGAAATATTTTCCAACTCGTATGCAAATTGTATAAAGTTATATTTACCATTTAAAACATTCAAACGATTAAATGACTGCCTTTAAAAATAATACCGATACCTTATTAAATAACGTTTTCTTTTTTCATAAAAGGTTATAGGTATACATATTGTAGGTGATATTTTATAATATTAGTGCAATTTGTCAGATGTAAGTAATTTCATACTTAGTGAGTTACTGCAAGAATACTGCAATTTGCAATAATCAGGTATAGTTGTAAATGTTTATTTATTTATTATTTTTTTTTTATTGATCTTAAGCCCGGCAACTATGGCCATTAGTTGTTTGTAGGTTTTTTTTTTTATAGTAGGTTTTTATTGTGGGGTGAGGTACGGCTGGTTATAATACGTTTTTGTATGTGTGGCAAGGATTTGTTGCTATAAACCCGGGAGGTCACCCATCCGGGAGCTAGCAACACCGGCCGGTACGTACACTCAGAGCGTTTCCGCAGTTGAGCGCACGACCGCGCCACAAGCCACTAAAATGTTTATTTAATTTACCAAATATCGGGTATATTTTTGAATGGAGACATACACTTACAGAATCTTGGTATAGATATCTACTTAAACATTAATATTGTAAAAAATCGCAACGAAAAAAAATCAATTCTAAACGTGAAATAAATACTAGCAAAGCTCATGAAGGTATCAACACTGTTGAGCTAAACCTTAAAGACTCCGGAATTATAAGTTTATAACCAGGGCTCGGGACTTAAATCATTTAAAATCATCAAAATAAGCAGTTGTTAAAATACTTAAAACATTGTAAGCACTCAAATAAGCATTTATAAATCATAGAATTAAGCAAAAATAATAAATCTAAAAAAAAATGTCCTAACACAGAAAAATGTTTTAAATTTTCTTTTTAAGTATTTAAGTAGACATTTGTTTGATCAATACATTGTTTGTATAAATTATGCCAATACATCACGACAGTTAAATAATATTTTTTCTCGAGAAATCCACGATTAATTGAAAATATAATATATTAATTTGTTTCTATAAAATCTATTTTGAGTGTTAAAATATTTTTGTTACTCAACGATGCCGTGGACAACTACTGATAAGTAGATAAAATAAGAAAGACAAACAAATACAATTAAAGTAATAGAATTATTTTTAATTTTAATTCTATCAAAAACAAATTTTAAGGAAAAATTTGGGTTTGGTCAAAAGCTTTCGTATATTATAACTATATTATAATATGATTATATTTTATATAATTATATATTTATATGATATTAATTTTGTATTATTCGGACTTTAAAGTTAAACTCAACAGACACCTATTTATTCATAATATTCTTATTTAAAGGATACTCATAATTTATAATTTATCTATAATTTTAAAACGATTTTGATTTGATTAGTACGTCGTTTTGTAAATTGAAAATTATTTACTTGGGACTTCATTGAAATAGGTTAGTTAAAAAAGTATATTCAGTCATCATTCATCGCCTAATATTTAATAACCTTAGTTTTTCAACTAGAATTTGATATTTTCGTTCGAATATCAGATTATTCTACTATAATTTAAATTATATCTTGGTATATTTACACATTTTGTTTTTTAATAAAATAGTATTTAATTGTAACTTATTGCTTTTTTATTTTCTTGTAAATTGTTCAGAAAACAAGATAAATATCTACTCAATAAACACATTATTTTTTATTATACAATAATTTGACAACATGATAATACGAGTAATACAACAATATAATATATAATTTATACTATCACACCAGATCGTATTTTGTTTAAAAAATCTGCTATTTTTATAGTCGATTTTTATCTAGTACCTATGCGGTTTTTAAATCATTGTTTACATGGCTGCTCGTTAAAGATCACCACATAAAACTCGTGCATTTGCACAAAAACTCTTAAGAATTTAACACAACCGAATCGTTTTTGAATGTCTTAAGTCATTTTATTGTTCACTAAGGATTTGCCTTGGAATATGTATGTCATGATGAATAACAATGAAACTATTATTTTATCTTTGCTCGACTAAAAAAATCGTAACTCAAAGTCGTTTATTTTTCATAAAGCTATGACATTTTTTAAAGCGTTACATATATACGTAATAAATTACTTATCGAGAAATGATCTCCACATTAGAGCTGTTTGAAAATATCGCTTTAAATAATGGGTTTTAGAAATACGACAATAACAGTATTGTACATTTCCTCCTGCAGATATGGTTTATTTTGAATATAAGTGTAATATTGTGGTTGGTATGTAGTGTTATGTCTAATTTCTTTTAATCTATTCATCACAGCATTGGGTTGAGAAAAATGGATATTAATTTTAAATTGACTTTTATATTTCGTACAAGTTTTAAAATTGTATTTTGTCAATATTTTGTATTTTTCATTTTAATTACATTATTGTTTTTTTTTAACGAATTATAAAACACATTCAATAGGTAGTTAAATAATATTTTAAATATTACTAATATAGGTAAACACAAATATAATTGTATTTTGTATAAGCTCCTTGAAGTCCTAATTTCTTAAGTTGTTAATCAAAATGGATCTCTGTTATTGATCCATCTTTTTGTGTAATGTGTAATATTAATTATGATAAATAATTTACTATAACGAAAAACGATTGATAATAGTGATTATTAATTAGTGAGTAGTGGTATAGCAACGTATTATATTGGTTATTGACTATAGTTATAACTCAACAACCAAAAGTTTTGGATTTTATAATGCAGATTAGTTCTTATTTCAAATTATTATGGATGCTTCAAAATGCAACCTCGCCCGAAGCATCCAAAATATAATCCTTTCTACCAAGAAATCCATCAAACTCATGTGGATCTTATCCCACGTAGGCATTCCAGGAAATGAACTTGCTGATGAATTGGCAACGAAAGCAGCTAGATCTCCAGAAACAAAAATATATCCTCACGTAACATACGATGACGTTATCCACACCCTTAAAATCAAATTCCACTCCCTGTGGCAGAATCGATGGGAAAAACAAACCAATAACAAATTAAATCATATAAAAACATCAACAAAAAAATGGCAAAACCCCCCAATCAAACTTACACAACACGAGGAGATAATGATCACTAGAGTACGCATTGGACATACGCGACTGACTCATGCACACCTGATGCGTAAGGAACCTGAACCTATGTGCGAAACGTGTCACTGCGTAGTCTCAGTGAAACATATATTTTTTGAATGCCCGACTTTCCAACACGCGCGTACGGAATCAAATATCAACACCACCTCACTCAAAGAAACACTCGGCCCCGGACAAGAATCAAAAATCGTGGACTTCATCAAAAGGGCTGACCTCTCTACGCTCTTGTAGCACAACCCGCGCAATACCTGGAAAAACAACAGTATTACCTAAATCTAAATTTTTAATGTTCCATATTAAAAAAAAAAAAAAAAATGTATAAAATGTATAAAATGTATATCTTCGTAGGCTAGTAAACTCTGTATTTGAAGCCTTTATTCAATAAAAAAAAAAAAAAATTATTATGATGTTTTATGTCTACATTTTTGGTCATATAGATATAATAAGCTTTTTGTTACTACCAATAATTGAAACTGAATAATTTTTATACTTATATAATATATTCATATATTATATTTTAAATACATTTTTAAAACCATATTATTTTTTTTTTTACATTATTCACTATTTTAAATCTATTTTATATTGTTTATTTTAAGTAGACTATTTAACCATTTTATCCAACCCTGCTCAGCATTCCATTTTAACATAAATTGTACTAGTGCATTATAGAATATGTAATTAATGGTTTACCAGAAACACAAGGAAATCAAATTAAGTAAAATATTTTGGATTAATCCTAGATGAACGTATATAATCCTGTGGCTAGTAATGTAAATGTTCATAAACAATTTTTTTTACAAAATAAGTTGAAGTTAAAAATTTTATAATTTTTCATATTAATTTCTTATAAAATAAATCCCTTGATATTATAAAATGATAGTATGTTTATTGTTTAACATCTAATATTATATTTAAAACTTTGTATTTGTATTACCACTTATCTATTGTAATAACCATTTTTGGATACTATAGAGCATAATATAGTAAATATAAATATATTTATCTCGGCAATAAATGGGAATTTTTATATATTATTAAAAAATGGTATTCGTTTTTTTTTTTAAAAAAAGTTGAGTGCATAAACTTTATTTTGCATTTTTGATTTTACTATTTTTTGTTATTTATTGTTTGAGTTATTTTCACAATTTTACACCAACTATTTTTTATGCGTAGTTATTTATGAATTACATTGTACTTAGTTTTAACACAAGACCATATTTGATAAATAATTCGTTTTGTTCTTTAAAATGTATGTATAATGTATGGTATATATTTTAATTTTAGTTCATATTAACATAAGTTTAATTCTTAATTAAATAATAAATATTTACTTTTACAAAAAAAGTAAAAAATAATTATTATAATTTTTTTTTTATATCTTAGTATTTTGTTTTACTTTTTACAATGTACTAGTAAACCAACTGTATTGTCGTACCAACCGTGCAACCTCATAAATTAATCATGCTAAGATAAATATATTAAAAATAAAATGTTCAGAGAAAGTTGAACATATTAAAAACATTTTATGAGGAAGCTTGCATCTCTACCTGGTGGCCCTTATCTCAAATTTAAGCCAAAAACCTATATCTCCAAACTTTCTCCTTCTATACGACTACTTTTATTATAGATATCACTACACACACTTAACTCCTATAATTGATAGACACCGCTACTTATAACTTTTTAGTTACATTTTATTACGTATTTTAATCTTTTATTTTATACTTCGTATTTTGGTTACATTTGAATACGTATTTTAACATTTTATTTTCGTTTATTATTTGGTTTCAGAAATGTTTGAAGTAGGTTTTGACATTAACAATAAATACCAATAGTAGCTCACATTTAATATAATATATGATTATACTTAGAATTGTGTTGGGCTTTTGTGAATCATACAGTAGACAAAATCTTATCTAAATTTAAACTTATGTTAATGTATAGTTATTGCATTGTTTTAATTTAAATAGCTTGTAAAATAAAGTTTTATAATATTAATGACATATAATAAAGTTTAATACAATATAGATAAGAATCAGTTATTAAATTAATAATAATGAAGAAGCAAGACAAAGACTTGGTATAATAACATATATGGGAGTTTTCTCCCGTTTCTAGACTCGTTACAATTTGATGCAATATTAAAATTTAAAAACAATAGTTATTCGTGGTTAATGATTTAAGAGTAGCTATATACCACTTATAAACCACTTTTGTAGACATTTATTGAAAACTGTAATAGTTTATATTTTATCAAACAATTTTCATTCTAATTGGTATATTTAGTTTATAAGAAATTATTGGGAAATCTAAAAATAATTTCATTAAAGTTTGTACTTTAGGGATGGATCCCTTACTTGATTTCTGATCTCAAAAAATACTAAGTATAAGATCAATTAAAGTTTTGACGAATAAAAATATTTAAAAATAATTAATATTGTAAAACCAATATCTACTAACATAATTTCTCGATGTTTAAGTTGATGTATTTGTAGTGATGTAGCATTTTAAGATTCTATAAAATTTAGTAATTAAACGATTTGTGAACCACAGTTCACAATGGTATAGACTTTCCCGTGTAAGAAGTATTGTTCAATAATATACTAATGTCCGGTAGACGGTAACTTTAATAAGTAAAATATATGTTTTCATTAGTATTATCTTAATATTATTATAATGATTATAAACACTAAATGTATAGGTAATGACTGTCGAATATCATTCACGCAGCAGCCGCCATCGATAATACACACGAAAAACATATTGGGTATTATTAATTATTATTATTACGTATAGTTTAGTTTCCAATATATTGTTTGAATGTTCGTTAGCTGTTAGACTCTGCATGAATGAACCTTTTTATATATTGTTCTAACATCCTAAGATTAAAAAATTCTTAACAGCATTATGTCATGTGAGCGAATCGCTGCGGTTTTTATATTAAGTACACGAATCACCTCTTTGACATGATTTTACTTTTTACTGTAAAGATACCTCGTGTATCTATGCGGTCATGATTTTATAAGACACGGCACGAGATTCGTCAGGCGGGCATCCCGAATTAAAAATTTCGATGTCAAACCTAATTAGAAAATTAGTAACTAATTCGTATAATTTTTAACCTAAGTCTAAACCTCAAAATTTGTGTTTTCTCTTCCAAGTGCTGGACTGACATCATCCTGGTACCACGAATTTATAATTTCAAAGGCAAACTATACTAAACAGTTTTGGTAGTAGCCAATTAATAAGAGGTTCTAAATTGAACAGTTGATGATTGTTATTCATACATAATATAGTATAACTTTGTATGCACTTAATACATGCGTAATACTATGTGCACATATTAATATATGTACAAACTAAATTTGACGTATCGTTTAAAATTGTGTTATCATATTATTGTAGTACAAAGAATTCACATATATTTTCATGTAAAATAAAAAGTATTTTTCCAAATATGTATAAGATTCAATTTATTTCTAGAAATGAAATAAAGATATAGGTAAGTATGTATATAACAATAATGTATCTACTACTGTGTATGTAGAAATATAATACTTTACTTATAACATATATAACATATTTTGTGAATACCTATAAAATATTATAATATCCATTATTATAAATTATTATTTATTAAATATTCTATTTTTAAATAATACTTTATATTTCTGATTATTGTAATTTTTTTATACAATTAATTTTTACAAAATAGAATATACCTATTTTAAACCTGCGGTTTTTGGAAAAAATTGACTTAACGTGGCAATAAAATTAAGGAACTTATAAGTTACTGCACGACATGGGAAAAAATGTAACTTATTAAAACAGAGTTATTTCTAAAAAAAAAGTAACTTAGTTAAAGGTAACTTAACGTTTTAACTCGTTAATATCCAACCTCGAGTTTCAGTTTACTAAAGGTTCTTTCGCATTAAACTTCAGTAACTGATAAAGTTAAAAAAGATTTATATGCTATACATAGTAATATGCAAATATAAATTGTATATTAATCTGTAAACATAATGCAAGATAATTATGATATTATATTTATATTTAGATGGATTACTAGATATATACTATAGATATACTACTAGATATACTATTAGCAAATAGTAAGTATATCTACCTTATTATAACTAGATAAATAATATAATGTAGAAATATTTGTACCCTATGATTATGTGTTATCTAATATATAAAATTCTCGTGTCACAGTTTTCGTTGCCATACTCCTCCGAAACGGCTTGACCGATTTTGATAAAAGTTTTTGTGCTTATCCGGTATCTATGAGAATCGGCCAACATCTATTTTTCATCCCCCTAAATATTAGGGGTAGTCCACCCCTAAATTTTTTTTTATTTTTTAGACAAAATTTTTAATTTCTATTTTTTATGATACAACATACAAAAATACATACAATCCTCAATTTTCACCCTTCTACGATCAACCTTATTTTTTAATAGCCATTTTAGTAATTTAATCATTTTTCCTCTCCGGTCGAAAACTGATCAATCGTCATTTAATTAGTTATCCCCGCCAGATGCCTACAGGTGTCACTTCTGACCCAGTAAACAGCACGGAGTAGGGATGAGAACGAAGCCGGTCTCCTTTCTTTCTCACTCCCTAAACAGTTGTCGGCCATCATTATTGTTTATGCATCAAGTGTAGTAGTAACGTTGACAACTATTATTTTGCTATCTCAGTGTAACTCTCATATTAACTTTTAATCATTCCTATTTTATCAATAAAAATTAAATTATTAATTTTGAGTGTATTTTGCACGATTAGTTAATCAAGTGATTTTATAACCTCAAAAGTACTCAACACGTGACACGAGCTTCCAATAACAACGGATTTTGTGTTGTAAGTATACTTTTTTTTATATCGAAAATGTTGTTGATCTTATAAAAATGTAATTTTAATTTAATTTTATTAAAAAAATGTAATTGAACAATTAAGATTTTCATAGTTTCCAAAAAATCAATCATTATAAATCTTTATTTTGAAATGTCAATGGAAATATTGGTTGTATGAAAAAATTATAAGAGACAATGTTTTCATAAAATTTAATTTTTTACTTTTGTTTAAAAAATTTTTCCATAAAACTTATATTTTTGTTATAAATCATTTCAAAACTGCGGCAAAAATCCTGGCCCTAATTTACTTATAACAATTTTCATCATTAAATAATTTCATTAATTCTATTTATGTATGTTTTGTACAGTGACCAATGCCAAGAAAACGCAAAGGGGCTGATTTGAGCCGCAGTGCAAGTAAAGCTCGAAACTTGCGAAATAGCAGATCCGAAAGAACAGAAGAACAAATCCAGCAACAAAATACTGATGCACGTGTCAGAATGGCGCAATTGCATCAAGAAGAGCCAGAAGATACACGAGCTGAACGCAATGAAGTCAGAAGATTAGAACAACGACAATCACGCCGTTTCACAGTCAATAGACGAAGAACAAATGACCAACAACGACAACAGGTACATCGAGCATTTATATCTGCTTCATTCCTGCGTCTAGCATTCCAGTATGAGCCCGATATTGAATATTATGCTCATTCAAAAGTGGTAATTGGTGCTATGGACAAGGAATGTCCGCATTGTCATGCTCTGAAATTCAAAAATGAGCCAGCTGGGATGTGTTGCGCGTCAGGAAAAGTGCAACTACTCATACCACGGATTCCTATTATACCTACAGATGTGCCAATTCAATTCAAACGTATTCAGTTTCCGATTAGATTGGCATTTTCAATGACTATCAACAAATCCCAAGGTCAAACGATGTCTGTTTGTGGATTAGATTTGAGAACACCATGTTTTTCACACGGACAATTATACGTGGCATGCTCTTGAGTGGGTAAACCATCCAGTTTGTTTGTGTTAGCTAAAGATGGACTAACAAAAAATATTGTTCACACTATAGCATTAAGAGATTGATATTGTTTAATAGTGTTACTGTCGTAATTGTTTAATTAATGATATATAATTTTAAGGAATAAATTATAATATAATAAAAATAATGTTTGCCTTTTGTTATTTCTATATTCCCTCATCGTTCACAGCCTTCCATGCTTATTTCACGCATATACCACATTCTTACATACATACAATATACACATTCTAACATACATACATATTTACAATAAGTAAGCTATATTTTGTCTACACTAGAAATTACTAGGAAATTATTTATAATGCAAAACGACGTTTGCCGGAGAAGAATAAAAAGGGGGCTTCTGTGCCCCCCGCAAATCCAGGCGATCCAGGCACCCCTCCTGCCAATCGCGCACGTGCACGTCATTCCCCCCGCCCGTACCACCTCACCCACCAACTATCCGTACACCACCACTCTCCTCCTAACCATATCCCCCTCCACAAAACTATGCTTATCACTAACTTGTCCCGCCTTGAACCCTC
>JACXSJ010003595.1:0-21808 GCA_014851325.1 Pentalonia nigronervosa | reverse complement strand
AGCTATAGCTATACTAAAAATAGTTTTAATCTGTGGATTTTACCATCGGTGGAGTTTACGTGTTTTCAGATCAAAAATACGTATCGGTGGAATTTACATTTTTTTTCAGGTAAAAAAAATGTATCGGTGGAATTTACATGCTATAAATCCAACCCTAAAATCGACTACCTGTAAATCGGTGGAGTTTACAATCGCCCCACTCGATATATTACCAACGTCTAATATCATGTTAATGGTGGTTGCATTGATTGTGAGATCTTAATGACATTATATTATTATGGAACATGAAAATGTTTATTGCATATCCATATATATAACGTGTAAAGGAGTATTCAGAGTTACGTTGTGATATTAACAAATTGACGGACAGTGAGGATTGTCAAAAATAAGATAAAGCATGCCTAAATAAATCAATGTTTTAGTACTGCTATAGCAGTAGGTTTTTTAGTACTGCTATAGCAGTACTGTCCCATTACATCAAATTTTGATGTACGTATGACAAAAATGTTATAATACTGCTATAGCAGTAATACAATTTTTTTTTATTCTTAGCACATATTTTGTACAAACAATGAAGAATAAATAACTGATAAGATTTATTACAGCAAATAAAAACATATTAATAATAATAAATGTATTACATATATACCAAACTTTTAACAAAAGTAAAAAAAAAAATAGGTTTTCTTACCTATATTACTTTCTTTATCAATATTAATACGTTAACTAAATTGTTTTTTATTTAATTACTATTCTATTATTTTGTCTTTACTCCTTATGCCAACTTTCGAAACATTTACCTGCGCAGAGTGGTACTGTACATTCTTTGCACTGCAATTGTGTTTGTTTTCTTGTTTTATTTTTAGTACATTGCTTGCAATTTTTAAAATACTTGCTTCTTTTGAAGTTTTCAGGTACTGGGATAGGTTCTTGATAATGTTTATCGTCTGGTGCTTTATTTGGTTGTTTGCGATTTTTTTGATTTTTTAGATGGAATAAATCAGTTGCAGTTACAGTAGATGAAATTTTCAAAAAAATTTTTATAATTAAATCTTTAAATTCTTTAAAACGCATATCATAACATTTAAAAATGTTTTGATATAAGTAATTATAAAAAAATAATATTATATCGGCCTTATTTTGTCAGTGCCCAATATTCCTTTATGCTGTATGGGGACAGTACAACTTGCTCTTTCATATGGTACCATTGAAAAAAACACTGCTATAGCAGTAGTGTCACTATTCGGTCGGTTTTTACAGTACTGCTATAGCAGTATTATTCAAAAGTGTCTACTGGCATCACCAAACAAAAATACTGCTATAGCAGTACTTTTTCGTGACTGTCCGTCAATGTGTTAATAGTAGTCAATTCTGAGTATTAGTATATAGTATATAGTATTTCATTAAAATAGGCGGTATAAAACTGCTAAACATTTCCTTAAAATAGGGCCTAGTATAGACCCGTACCAATATAGCTGATCTATAAGTTTTCATTAACACTCGCTAATCAATTTTTTAGCTAATTTTCAAGGTATGGGTAATGGTGGTATATTATCAATTGTGCAGGAATACTATTTACATAGCTATCAATGTATGTATATAGTTATCGATGCATGTATACTTGGAGGTAAGTTATCACCGGCATTACAGTTTGATGTATATGGCGTACTAATATAGTAGTTTGAGGCTTAATTCCCAAGGTGCGGGCAATGAGGGTATATTATTTACTATACTGATATAGGTGATTGAATTATAACTTTCAAGGTATAGGTATTGACTTTATACTAGAAGTATGTTATTTATTATGTACAGTATATTGAGGAATAATTTTCAAGGTATGGGTAATGGTGGTATATTATCAATTGTGCAGGAATACTATTTACATAGCTATCAATGTATGTATATAGTTACCGATGCATGTATACTTGGAGGTAAGTTATCTCCGGCATTACAGTTTGATGTATATGGCGTACTAATATAGTAGTTTGAGGCTTAATTCCCAAGGTGCGGGCAATGAGGGTATATTATTTACTATACTGATATAGGTGATTGAATTATAACTTTCAAGGTGTAGGTATTGACTTTATACTAGAAGTATGTTATTTATTATGTACAGTATATCGAGGAATAATTTTCAAAGTGTAGGTATTGGAGGAATATTAGCGTATTATTTATTTAAAGTCGATGAATAGTATATTATTAATTATATAGTTAAATTGATGATATGACTATCAATGTATGTATGTATGTTTGGAGGAATATGATATACTAGTATAGTAGTTTGAAGCTTCATTTTCAAAAAAACAGAGTGACTCCTTTAAGTGAAATCAGCCCTCTTATACGCAATTTATTTAGCGCATATAGTATTGAATAATAAATATCTATTTTTCATAATTTACCATAACATATTAATATCTATAATTAAGATATTAGAAAACTTAGTCCTTCTTGTTAATATAAAAATATTAATGTAATTTTTCAAATGGTATTTATTTCAATGTTTAATTATTAAGCTGATAGAAAAATACTCGCTCATTATATAATATTGTTATTGGTAATGTTATTTAAACACCATTTTACATATATATTAAGATATAGTTTCGACCATGATTTAAAAGTTTTGTTTACTAAAATGTCATATCATTAATAATTACTTATTTATGTTATTATTTACTTATTTATACTGATAATATTGTAAACAACACTCTACTATATTTATTTCAAAATAAGTTTACGGAGTAGACTTAATAGCTTCGTTTACTACATTCAGAACATTAAAAACCCACTAAAAATTGAACACTTTCACATTTCGGCATCGCGCGCGTTCGCGAGCGGCGGCGATAATATATTATTGATAATATTTATGATAACTGATGAACTATGCGATAACAGATAATATTTATGATAAGTGATGGCGTGTTACGCAAGGTTTATAGATATTAAAGGTTGCCTCATTTAAGAAATATTGAAAAAATAGGAGTGGGGGTATTTTGCGCCGTGACGTAATCGTCGTACATACTACACTATGATAAGCATTAAAAACATGGAGAGCATGCTTTATTTTATTCTTTAGCCTTTTTGCCTTTACGGTTTACACTGTTTACAGCGTTTATTTAATTATTATTATCTTTTTAAAATTTGTAATTTGTATTTTAAATTGTTTATTAATACGCAATATTAATAATGGCTACAACCAATAAACATAAAGGTGGTTCCGTTTGTGCAATTTCTACGTGTGTCAATTATTCTGGAAAATTAAAACAAGATGGAATATCTAATATATCTTTTCATAGGTAAATATTTTATTATGTCATTACTAATAATAACTAATTACTACTATATTTTTTCTATACATTATGTTTTTATATAAATGCCTTTATGCACTTGTATAGTTATGTTAATACAACAACTAGTTACTTATTATAATTGGTTTTTTAAGACAGTATAATTTTTTTTAAAAAACTCCTTAATTGGTCAGAAGTAAAGCTGTATCTATTGGTTATTTTTGTATTATAATTAAGAATGATGAGTTTTTTATTTAACTATTAAACTAGATTTGTTATACTCGGAACGGAAATTACTACAATTTAATTGAATAATTTTAGAATATTTAAAAATTATTTTATTTTATCTGATCTCATAAGTTAAATATTTATAAATAAATATATTTTTAATATTTAGGTTTCCAAAGAATTTGACACTGCAGAAAGAATGGATTCTGAAATGTAAACGTGCTGACAATTGGAACCCTTCTTCTTCATTCATATGTTCTGCACATTTTAAGAATGACGAATTTATCCGTGATCTACAAGCCGAACTATTAGGATATGCTCCTAAAGGACGGAGATTAATACCTGATGCCATTCCCTCCTTAAACCTGCCTGGGCTTTGTATACAAGGAAATCAAATTTCCACATCAACTTCTAATCGCAGTAAAAGAATGGAAGCTAAGTCCTCCAAACAGGTCAGTAGAATACCAATGCTATATAATTAAATTCTACTTCTTCAAATTATGCTATATTTTTGTCATACTGGATATCCTACCAGGTAATGCTATCTTTAATAACTTTCAATACAGCAAATATTTTACTTTTCTTTTTAACTTTTTTTTCTTAATAAAAAAAAAAATAATAATAAATATGTTTGTAATATTGACTAAAACTGTAACAATGATTAAAAAAAAAAGTAACACAAAATATTAATTGGATCAAAAATTATTAAAGTTAGTACCTGGTAGGACACTATAGCCTATACAATACTAGTATTAAATTATTGCATTTTTCATACTTTTAGGCTCATGATGAGGTTATTACTATGGCTCTTAATACAGAAATACAATCATCTTCAAATGAGTCGACATTATTACATGATTCAACTGAAGAACCACCTGAAATCATTGATTATAAATGTTACAATTATCTGTAAATAAAACCAGGAATATTGAAATTCAAGCCAGAAAATACCTTTCATCTGTTTTTTCACAAAACCAACTTGATCTTATCATGAAAAAAAAGAAAAAAGTACATTGGTCAAGAGATGAAATCTCTAAAGCATTTACTCTTAGGTATTTCAGCAAGCGTGCGTATATTTATGTCAAAAATGAATTGAATTATCCATTGCCTGGTAAGATACATTTTTCTCAATAATAGTTGCATAATAACTAAGTATGTTTTTTATGTTTTGCAGGAATATAATCTCTGCAACGATGGGCTAAGAGTATAGATTTGAGGAATGGAGTTCTTGGAGACGTTCTCAAAATTATGAAGCTGAATGGAGAAGTTATGCAATTATGAGAAGCTCACGGTTTTAATGTTTGATGAATTTAAAGTGGCTAGTACTCTAGAATATGATGTTGTACGTGATGAAGTTATCGGTCCTCACAGTCAAATGCATGTAATAATGGCTAGAAGTATTGCATCAAATTGGAAACAACAAAAAATATAAAATACAATTTCCAGAACTTGGTTCGACTACAACAAAATGTAATTTAGAAAGCCCACTAGAACATGACTATCAAATACCAACATGGATACATCATTTATCTTATGGTGGTTTAATTGCACCTAGTCAAGATTTCAAAAATCAAGTTATTAGAATAGAAAGGCTGTTTAAAAAAATAACAAAAAATCAAATTCCTAAAAGGCTTGGAGTTGTAAAATATCTGACCAATAAAATTATCCGTCAAATGGAAATTGAGGAAAAATACAAACCTGTAATTCAAATATACATCAAACAAAGAGTTTTTATTAGGATGAGATACTTAAACCAACATTCAAACTTATTAATTAAAAATCGAAAAGCAAAAGCACAATTACAGAAAATGAAAAAACTTAAAAGGCTGATGTAAATTTTAATATTTTATTTTTATCAGAACTTTATACTTATTATTATGTACCTAACACTAATTTTAGATTAACTATTCTGTTACAATTTTTTTTTATTATTGAGTCATTAACAAATATGTGTTATGATAAGCATTTTTCAATTATTATTTTTATTATTATTAAGTATAACAAATTTAAATGTACTTTACTTTGACTGAATTTTTTATAATTTGTGGCTTAAAAATTATATTAAACATCCTATCTTAAAATAATTTGTATTATTAGTATGATTTTATAATTATAGTCTGTAAAAAATATTAATTAATATTCTTTTGTTATTTTATGCATTGTTATTATAAATTATTGAAATGTACCATACCATGACTGATTTTTTCTCATTTAATAAAATAAAAATAAAATACTATTTTTAAGATAATGTTTTTATTATTTTATATATTACAAATTAAACGTATTAGGTATCCTTTAAAGTCACACACAGTACTTTTTAAACACTATTTGACTTAGTAAATATGGCTGTTGTAATTTATTCTTTATAATAATATATTACACATATAATAACAAAATATCATTAAATATTATTAGGTATTGTAAAAAAAAAGGCCATTATCATGTATAAAAATAGAAAATGCGTATAATATTATATTATATAGGTGGTTTAAAATATATTCTAAATGGTACACTCTAAAAAAAAATTTCCAGAGAGAAATTGTGTAAATTGTACGACGAAATACGTATAAAATATGGAGCCTCGGGCAGGCCGCCGCCGATGTTGTACGACAATGACGTCACTTGGTCGGGAATGGTGCAGGGGGTTTGAGTTTGTTTACATGACTATGAGGCAACCTTTAGTATTTATAAACCTTGCGTGTTACGTACGCGAGCGGCGGCGGATAATATTTTTTATAACTGATAATATTTATGATAATAGCTTTTATCAATGTAGGGGGTTTTGAACACGTGAGTGATAAGCGTGGATGTGAGGGGGCAAGGCCGGGCACGTGCGTGATAAGCATGGATGGGAGGGGTAGGCAGGGCATGTATATAATAAGCATTGATTGGAGGGGAAAGGCAGGGGACGTATGTGATAAGCATGGATTGGTGGTGAGGGGGGAAGCAGGGCACGTGCGCGATAGGCGGGCGGGGTAATAGGATTTATAGGATTTGCGGGGGACCCAGAACACTCCAAATTACCCTACTCATTATATAGAGATGAAAATAAACCAGCACATAACTGTTTTTTAAATTGGACAAATAGTTCAACAGGTATGGAAGCTGACGGTATACTGGAAGGTTTTTTGAACAGTGTTCAAATGCATGGACTCAAGTATAATAAACTCATAGGTAGGTATATTAAAAAAACGTATTGACCTATATACGTCATAATTGAGTAAGTAAAATAAACAAGATTATATTACTACACAATTAAATAGGTGATGGTGACAGCAGCGTCCTCAAACGTTTGAATGAGGTATTACCATATGGTCCTCATTTTATGGTTCAAAAAATTGAGTGTAGGAACCACCTGTTACGAAATTCTGGACAAAAACTGCTAGCGTTAACCAAAAGAATAGAATATCCCGTTCATTTAAGAAAATTTATTCAAAACAATATTTTTCGATTTAGAAGTGACATCACTAAAGCTGTATAGTACCGTAAAGCGAGTGATCTATCTATGTCAAACAAAATTGCAGGTTAATTAATAATTTATTTAACAATTCCAATAATTTATTGTACCTATTCAATTAACCAGATAGTAATTTTTTTTTTTACTTTATTACCATATAGAACTACGAAAAGATATGATAATAGCCCATATCACCGATTTGGTCAACATGACAATTGTAATGGATATTTTTGTTCTGGATCAGAATTTAGTTGGTGATTTAGAAAAGTGTGGATTGATGAGAGATATAAAAAATATTATTATTCGTCTTTTTATAATGCATGCAGCTTGATTCAAGACGTTGACAATAATGTTTGCGAGCAGTTTAATAGTCTAATCAATAAGTTCATAGGTGGTAAACGTATTAATTTTACACAAAGGAACACATATACTACTATAATTGAAGCAGCAATAGTTTCTTTTAATTCAAAAGAATATTTACGACGTATACACAAAAAAATGGTTTTTAAAAGTCCAGGTAATATTTTTAAATTATCAGTATCTACCTATAAAGTATAAATACTTGATTAAATGTACATAATTTATTTTACTTTTTTATTACAGGAGAAATAGGAAAAAAGTATCTAAAAAATTTAAATAGAATTCGACAAAATACTATAAATAGGAGATGTTTATTTGTAAATAACACAAGAAAAAGTAAAAAAAAAAGCTCATGGGCTCATGCAGATAAAGATTACGGTTTAGCTGAGCCCCTGATAGACACTACACCAGTGGAAGAACTAGAAATTAAGAAAAATTGTTTTTTAAATAAATTAAAGACTGTTAACCTACACCAGCTAAATTTGGATACTCGAGATCAAAATGGAAATTTAAAATGGTTTCAAGATCGGAAAAAACGTTTAACCGCTTCTAAATTTGGTGAAATTTGTAAAATGAGGTCAACTACTAGCTGCAGACGACAAGTGCATGCGATTATATACAATCCACAAATTAAGTCGAAAGAAATGGCGCATGGTATTGAAATGGAACCGTATGGTCGAAAAAAGTTTGAGGTTGTAAGTGGATTAAGTGTTGAGACTTGTGGTCTAATTGTAGACAGCGAAATTAAATTTTTGGCTGCTAGTCCAGGTAAAATTACTTTTGTGTATAATACATTGGTTAATATGTTTTTACTTTTTTTTTTTAATTTTTATACCTATATTATTTTGTTATAATTATTATGTTTACTTTTATAATATTTTATTTTAAATGTTCAGATG
This sequence comes from Pentalonia nigronervosa, assembly GCA_014851325.1. Taxonomy (NCBI): domain Eukaryota; kingdom Metazoa; phylum Arthropoda; class Insecta; order Hemiptera; family Aphididae; genus Pentalonia; species Pentalonia nigronervosa. The sequence continues at coordinate 13,580 of JACXSJ010003595.1, read as the reverse complement.
GTATTGTCGGCGATGACGCTATTCTTGAAATAAAGTGTCCATACATTGCAAAGGATACAAACGATGTAACCGAAGCAGTAAATAATAAATTGGTAAATACATTTTTTACTTATTTTTTTTTTAAATTATAGGTAATATAATACATATGACCAACTATAAATATTATTATTATTTATTTTTAAATGGCAGTTACAATATTATACACTATTGCCTACAAATAATGGTCAACAGATTTTGCAATTAAAAAAAGACCATAATTATTACTACCAGATAATGGGGCAGTTACACATTACTAGAAGGCATCTCTGTTATTTTGTTATATATGCAACTAAATGGATACATATAGAAAAAATTATTTACGATGCTGAGTTTTGGGAAACAAAAATGGTTGGAAAACTTACTGCGTAAGTATATTTTATTACAGTTGACTTTTTTCAAATTATAAAAAAAGTTCTTATTATGCATACCTACTGATATATTTTGTTGTACCAATAAAAAAAAAATAAAAATGGTATTGAATTGTTTTCAGATTCTATATGGATTGTTTATTGCCAGAAATAGTAGAGCCTTTATATGATGAATGACTGTTAGTGTCTGATATTCGAGAACCAGCAAGAATTATTGAGGCTCAAGAACTAAATAATAAAAAAAATTCAGCAAAAAAACTAAATAAATAAATAAAATGAAATATGAATGTATATGATATCATTGTAATGATATTTTTAATTTTGTCTGCCAAATGCCAATATTATAATATAATGAAAATAAATAAAAAAATAATTTGAAATATATATTATGCATAATATTTCGTAAATATTTTAAAAGTGAGCAATTAATCCATAAATGTAAATCAAACTATGTTATATAAACGTAGTGGTGCTCTATTTATTGGTACGTATATTTATGTGAAGAGGAGCTTAAATAATAACGATAATAACGCGCTCTGTTAGACGGGACATTTTTAGTAAATTAGTAGGTTACTAGCTCAAAACAAGCGAGCATATGTAGTACATAGAAATACGCAATGGTCAATGAATAGACGCTAAACGTACTACATGACTATCCGCGGAATAATAATACGCCTCTCCCGAAACTACGGTGTGCGGTTCGCGCTGATTTAGTTAATGGGCGTGGTTACGGGTGACCGCCACGGCGGCGAGATGGAATTTAACGCCATCTCTTGAGCGTTGTATACGTTTCACTTTGACTGCGGCGTCCTCTTAAGCATTTTAGTAATTTTTTCGTAGAAATGATAAAAGGCAATATAAAACAATATATATCATAAGATACTAGAGTTTTAGATATTAACAGACGGTCTATATGGTGAAGGTGATAATATTCGAAACATATATATATATATATACATAATATGTAAATGAAACGGTAGAGTGTAATACGAGTAAAGTATGAAATTTATAAAGCATTAATCACGTTGACAATGACAATATTGTCATTAGGATAAAAATCATTGATTGTAAAAGTTGAAAATTATATAAGTAATGAGCATTCAATAGTTAAATGTTATATTGAAATATATAGATGCATATAATATAAATACATACATGTTGTAAGAAATAAGTTACCTACAATCTTACATACATGCATATATATAAAATAAATAATATACTACTATTTATTTATTTAGGTAGAACTGATATAACTCGACACGGCTCGACACAGCTCTGTATATCTCACCTTTGCATATTACATACGCTCCAAACCCCCCCCCCCATCCATACTAGTGTATAATTGTTAACATATGATTATGGCTAAACTAGTCATTTACTAATAATTAAAAACTCTATAACCATATGAAATATTTTAATTTCACCTTTTATTATTTCTGTAATGCAATTTTGGGATTCGATACGACGCATAATAGTTGGTTAAAAGCTGATGACCTTAAACTGTGAAAGCTCATTTCAGTAGTACAATACAATTGGCTCGGACAACATGTGTATTGATTATGGATATTTTCAATAATTCGATCGATGGATGTAGAAAAAAATACTATATAAATTATATATTATTTTATATTAAATTCAGATAATGAACGATATATCGCTGTTTTCCTTCAAGTGTAGCCATTAGTTTTGACACTTTTGATCCTGGTGGTGTATTATTTCGCGGGAGAAACGGAAGGTCGTTATGTTTTTCGTGTAAACTATTGGGGTAGCTTATATCTACCTCAAAGACATATCCCACTCCAGATGTCTCATTCGCATCATCCAATAGTTTCAGTGCCTGGTTCATATCACCTTCCCACCATTTGAAGCCTCCATACGGCATATATTGACTTATGGCCCAGCCGTAAAGATTGTTACCTATAATAATTTTAAAAAAAGTAATATTAACGCATAATGAAACACCTTCTCCTCCCATGGGATACTATAATAAAACAAATAATTACAATCTTGGTATATAAGCCACGACGGTGGTGCTTTACTATCATATCCTTCGGTTTTTGAATTATTCGCTTTGCAATAGCGTTCACTGGCTTGCACTAACCCTCCTCGAATTCCATCCTCTATCATCAAAATCATATCATAATCTGTTAACAGCTCCAATGAAATTGAGGTATATTTCAACATACAGTCGAATGTGAATCCAGGCGCAGTGAAATAGTGTGCTGGATCGAGATTATATGTTGTTAAACATATATCACGGAAATTTTCGAAAACGTCCGCAAGTAGAAGTACATCGATTTTTAAATATAAATCACTGTAGCCGCCTAGTAATGTACAATTAAAGTGGTCCCAAACCCTCGTAGCGTGACTGTAGTCCTCCTCAGTAACATGCGTCTCCGTTAAAGCACTATAGAAGTCATGCTTTGATGGCAGGGCAGCTTCCTCGAGTTTGCACCATTTATCGCAGTATTCATAAGGGGACACCCCCTTACGTGTGACTAGGGGCATATCTATGGGTTGAAATACTTTGGCAGTCTCTCGAAACTTTGCAAAATCATTTGTGGTAAGGTTTTTTGCTAAAGATTCAAGACTCGAAGATATGAACCTGCACGAGTTTAAAAACCTGATAGTGAACTCGTTATTCACACGTTTGGAGAAAGACACGTAGTTCTCCTCACTATTCGGTAATAACGATATCGAATTTGTGTCATAACCTAATTCTGTGACGATAAAATATGCGTCATATGCAGAAAGGTTATGCATAAAACAGGGTACAAAGTCGACCGTCTTTAGATTTAAATTACACTTGGTGCATAAGGTATGTCTGAAAAGACCTGTAAGGTGATCGTGATCTGCTATTTTAAACATTTTTTCGTCGAATGATGATTTGCAAAAATCACATTCACTCTTATCATTATGTATCCGTCGCTGTTGTTCACTCATCACTATCGGTTCGTTGGTTGACTGTAACAACTTACTCAGCCTATCAGCAATCGTAATCAAAGTTGTCACAAAATCCTTGGCCACAGTATTCTCCGTCTTTGATCCTCGAAAAATTACTGGAGCTTGTGGAATGTTGTACCGTTCTAACAACTCCAGTGGTATGTCGTCTGATGCTTTTACGAGAAACCCATAGCTCATCGGATGATGGAAATGTACACCCCTTGTATTCGTTCCCAAGTGCTCCGTATTTTTCTCGAGGAGAGCCTCGAAATCGGCATATATTACGAATGGTACTCGCTGAGCTTTCTCCCACGCCTTAAATTTAAGTGTAGCTCCTTCAGGTGGTAAAATCGGCAATATAGCTTTATTAGATCCACATATTTTCATATGTTGATCTAACGCATCTTTTCCGGATAATCTATGTTTTTTTCTTTGTTCGTCAAACCCGGTAAAATATCTTTTGCAAATAAAAAGACGCCCCTTGTGCAAAGTTTTTTGTTTTCTAACTAATCTCGAGAAATTCGAGATATATGTATAGTGTGAGATCGCTCGCCGCACTCGAGTATTAAAAGATCAAAGTGATTGGATTTTTCCGTGTCGACCACTCTTAAGGGGTATACTACAAATTCTAATACAGATTTTAGAAATTTCAGACCGTATATATTTACCGTAGTATCATCATTTTTTTTCTCAAATATAGGAATTTCCGAAATGGGTGTTGGGAAATTAAAACCCGAAAAATCATATAGATGCTCTTCTTTAAAATAATTTTCATCAACCCTAAAACGATTATTTCCACTAGCATATTATTGTACTATAGTATGTTTATACTATTAATTTTTTGTTTTTTGTTAAAAGCTTGAAAGCAAACTTTTTATTGCATTCTCATAGGCAACGGACAGATCATGTACAACATTTACAATATGAATTGTTTAATTGATCACAGACAAATATCTATCTATCTATATATATATATATATATATATATACATACATTTTTTTTTTATTTTAACATACCATAATCTACCATTTAGATGCACATTCAGGTGTAGAAAATGTTCTTTTAGGAGTGAATGAGGTAATTATAATAATGCTTGTTAAGTATTAAATATATTTCAAATTCATAGCCTACGTTGATCACTATGGAACCAAATGTACCACATGTACATTTACACTATTTACGTCATATTATTAAGTTTATGATGACCGCAAAAAAGAATAAAGACAGTGATAATTAGGGTTTTAATCATAGCTTGTACTAAAAAATTCCTAATAAAAAATTACTTTCGTAAAAAAACAATGATTATCTTGAATTATGATAATCAGATAATGTAACTACTGACTTTTATACTAAGACGTACAATACAAAAGTTATAGTATGTAAGTCTGTGTAACGTGAACGTCTAATGTAGATTAAGTGATAACTGATAAAATATAAATGTGATTGTTCATTATTGCCTATTAGCGTTAACATTTATAGTTAATACTTAAGCACAGTCTCAATAGATGTTTTTACCTAGGCTTATTCATACAACAAATTATTAAAAGTTTTACCGAAATTTATATAAAATACATTCTAATGAAATACGAAATAATTTAAAACCACAAGTTCAGCAAATTGAAAAGTTATAAATTTAGGTAAATCTTTTTGTGCTGATTGGTGTAAACGTGTAATGAATCATAGATATGAATATTAAATTTTCTTAAATTAGTCATAATGCATATTATAAATAGGGGAGGAGGACTTAGTTTTCCCAATTCAGAAGTCAGTACTAAGCGTATATAATTTTTCGAAAATATTATGGAAGAATTTCCCCCAAAAAACGGTCTATTTGCGTCTAACAAATACTAGGTATAACATTAATACATAGATTTTGTTAGTTATATTAATAGTCTAATGCTAATTCTACATGTATAATTGTACCCATTAACAAATCCATTATAAATTAATTTAAATCATTAGGTACCAATCTATAGAGTTTATCTATATATAATCTGGGGAATATACAAGGGGGGATATTGGGGTCTGATCCCCCCCATGGGCCATAAGCCTTTTATAAAATGTGTTCTTAGTATAAGGGCGTTGCAAGAAAACATAAAAGAAATACATAGATTTTTTTGGAAGTTTCTATTTCGTCATACAACTAAAAGATGGTAAACTAATGACTAATAAGTAATGACCAATCGGTAAACATATTAATATTTTGTTATATTGATTTACAAGAATAAAATATGAACGACCGGCTCACAGTGGTCTGAAACGTCAATTTATGCGGAAAAAACCCTCAATTTTAAATTAAAATTTTTACATGGTTTTTGATAGTGATGTTTAAATATACAACCCAAGGAACCTTAATATAGAATTTTAAATTTCTATATACAAATTAACGTGACTTACAGCGTTGTGTGTAAATTGATTTTATGGTAAAATCGTTATTTTTATCGAAATATTTACTTATTTCTTAAATTTTTTTTTCGTAATAAGAATTTTTTTTTTTAGTTTTAATACAATTGATTTGAAGTTTAAGTACCTTTAAATAAGTAAAAAATATAGGTAGAAATATATAATTTTTTTTTTCAAAAAATATTACGGGAATTTTCAATTTTTTTTTATGTTTTTTGAACTTTGACAGGCTGCTATTAAAAATTACTCAACTTTACCATATATTCAAAGCACGTTGCATGTAAAAAAAAGTTCTCTGCTATTCAAAAATATAATTTTGGTTTGCATCTGTGCATAAATATAGTGCACAGAAATTATTTACTTCATACAAAACTTGATTATCATAATTACAGTTAAATATTATTACCTATAAGATAGTTTAATAGGTATCTTTCAAATACTTATAAGAATAATACTACAACATTTAAAGATTAATTGAGATATGATATTACATTATGTAGTATGTATAGTATACATTTTTGGTATGTTGTATTATATTTATAATTATAATTTTCGATTATCAGTTCGTGTTAAGACGCCGTACAGTTCACACGTTAATTGCCTCTCGTTCCGCTTTATGAGCTCCCGATAGCGTGTGCATTGTTCGTTGTATCCAGCTCGTCGCGGTATTCGTACCGTTGGTAATGTATAAATTATCTAATCATCACCCAAGGTCAACCCATAATTTTCCTTATCTACATGATTATGAGTTACTCTAATCGCCCACAGACTCCTACCACCAAATTTCCCAAATCGTCAAAAAATAAACATTTAACAGATAAAACTATTCCACCGCTTATTATTACCAAAACATTAATAGATCAAACGGGTGTCAATAGCCCCTCGGACTTCTCTGACAACGAAAATGATTGGCAAACAGTTCAATCAAATATTTCAAAACGCTCAAGATCTCCCAACAGCTCTTCTCCTACCACAAAAAAACCTGACAAAAATATTTTAATTTCGGCTAACCGTTTTTCTCCGATTGCTCCTTCAGACGAAATTCAACCTATGGAAACATTAAGTACCAATACAAACCCTGTAATCAATGACAATGAAAATAAAACATCAAAGCCACCTCCTATCTTTATTCAAGAACTGATAAACTACAACAATTTCTGTAAAAAAATGAAAGAATTAACTGATGCAACCAGCTTTGATTGTAAAAGCTCTACCAAAGGACTTAAACTCCATACGTACAGTCCTGTCTCCTATAGATCAGTCGTATCTTACCTCAAAAATAATAACGTCTCCTTTCATTCATTTCAACTAAAATAGGAGAAAGCATATCGCGTCGTAATACGAAACATGCATCATACGACTGACACCTCTCTTATTAAACAAGAACTCTTAAATAAGGGATTTCTCACTAGAAGCATAACGCCTGTTACGAACAAGCTAACCATTACTCCCCCTACCGATATTCTTTATTGATTTAGAACCGAGTCCAACAAACTCCGATATTTTCAAACTAACTTCATTATGTTATACAAAAATTAAAGTTGAAACTCCTCATCCAAAAAAAGAAATACCACAATGTCACCGATGCCAAACGTACGGCCACACTCGTGGCTACTGTGATCACTCTCCCCGTTGTGTTCGCTGTGGTGAACAACATGAGTCAACTGAATGTACCAAAGATCGCAGCTCTCCTCCCAAATGCGCTCTATGTAGTGGTAATTACCCGGCTAACTTTAGGGGCTGCCAATCGCACCTAAATCTTAAAAAAAAATTATCAGAAAACCCTTCAAAAAAAATCTGGAATAAAAGTTCTCTTCTACGTCAATCAACTGTTAAAAATACCTATGAATCTACACACCAAGCATACTCACAAAACTTCCCTCCATTAAATCAAGATTTTTCTTCTCACATTCATGATAACAACTCAAAGGATAATCAAAATGAAAATATCTCTGCACAACTATCATCATTTACTAATGAATTTAAAGAATTAATAAACCCTCTAATATCACTCCTTACCACAGTCATTGATAAACTTATTAAAAATGCCAACAAATAATTTGCAAACACTCTCCATATTGTTATGGAATGCAAACGGCATCTCGCAACATTTAAATAAACTACAATTGGTCCTCGGTGAAAAAAAAGTCGAAATTGCACTTATTACGGAAACTCACTTAACTAAAACTTCATCGCTCAAGCTATTCGGATACAATATTATCAGAGCTGACCACCCAGATGGTACTGCACACGGAGGCGCTGCTCTCCTAATCTCAAACAAAATCGACCATCTCCCTCTTCCTCCATTCTTGTCTCCAAACATACAAGCAGCTAGTACATCAATAAAAATTAACTCTTATAACTATCTCCATTTCCTCTTGCTATTTCCCGCCAGGAAGACCCTTCCCTTTGGCCGAACTGAGTAACCTTTCTCAAACTCTAAGCTTCACTCATGTTATTGGTGCTGACTTCAACGCTAAATACCATACGTGGAGCCGCACCACCAACACTAGAGGTCGTGCTCTAAACAACTTCATCTCGCTCAACCACCTCAAAGTAATAGCGCCGCACTCTCCAACTTATTGGCCACCGCATGGCAACCGTCACCCCGACACCCTTGACTTTTTTATCACCAATCTACCAAACCGCTTTTCCACTGAACTTGTAAACTTAAACGATCCAGCTTCTGATCATACACCTGTATTACTCCTCATTGGTGCTCAACCCACTTTGAAGCAAAACAGACCAACCATTACTCCAGGTACTACAAATTGGAACAATTTGGAATTCAGAGTTTTCATGTCCAACAAAATAATTCTTAATACCAAATTAAAATCATCTTCCGATGTTGACCTAGCAATCACCCAACTTTCGGATCTCATTCAAACAGCAGCCAAGGACTCATCTACCCTTCGCACACCCTATTCTCAATCACCCAATCTACCATCGGAACTAAGACAACTTATTGCTGAAAAACGCAGAATCAGATCTAAATGGCAACAAACTCACTACCCTGCAGATAAGACAAAGTACAATTATCTTTCCAATAAACTTAAGTCCCTACTTAAAACTCACAAAGCCAATCTTCTACAAATAGATCTCTCTGGCGCAAAACTAAGTCAATACTACGAATTAAGGACTTTCCTCCGCCTCTTCGCCGTGCAGACAACTCACTTGCTTCTACAGACAAGGAAAAAGCAAATATTCTTGCTGAAGAATTATCGGGTGTTTTCAAACCACATCCCATTCGTTCGCTAGCACCACACATGTCGTCAGTCATGGAGTCTCTTCAGTCTACTTTACCTATGGCCCTACCTACAAAACCTACTTCCCCAAGGGAAATAATAGATATTATTAAAAAACTGGCAAACAACAAATCCCCAGGTCATGACCTCATCTCTAACAAAGTCGTCAAAAGTCTACCTATTAAATCGATCGTTCATCTTGCTCATATCTATAATGCAGCCCTTCGGTTATATTATTTCCCAACTACCTGGAAAGCATCTGTTATTGTTACAGTACTCAAACCTGGTAAGCCTCCAGAAAACCCCTCCTCGTACAGGCCCATCAGCTTACTGCCAGTTCTGGGTAAAATCCTTGAAAAAATCATTCTCAAGCGAATCACCACTATAACACAATCAAAAAACAGCATTCCAAACTTCCAGTTTGGCTTTCGTGCTCACCATGCCACAACTCATCAACTCCACAGGGTTGCGAACACTATCTCCGCAGCACTCGAAACCAAAAAATACTGCGCCGGTGTTTTTCTAGACGTCGCGAAAGCATTTGATACCGTCTGGCATGACGGTCTCCTTTTCAAACTAAAAAATATTTTTCCAGCTCCTTTATACCTAATACTTAAATCCTATCTTGCCAACCGCTCTTTTAATGTCCGACATAATTTACAACACTCAAAACAATATCCTATTTTTGCTGGTGTCCCTCAAGGCAGCGATATTGCTCCTTTCTTATACACCTTATGTTGGGTACAAATGCATTGAATTCCGGCGGGCCATGCCGCCGTAATAAAGTGCCGTCAGGTTGTCACGCCCAATTGTTGTCGCCGCCAACGACGCGCCGTCCAACCTTTGGACCGAAAAAAAAAAAACGTGCGAGCAAGTTATCCGTAGCCGGTGCCCCGCTGCTGGATCGTTGTCGTTTTCCATCCGTCTGTCGGAACGGTTATTTTTCTGTCGCGAACCGGTGCGCCGTCGACGTCAATACCGCCATTTTTATTTTGTTCGGATTCCGTGCATTAAGCCGTCTGGCCGTCATCCTCGTAATACGCTTCCGTTGTTCACGATTCACGTCGTTTTGGCCGCCCGTGTCACATTCGACCTATTTTGTTTTATTGTCGCCTGGCCGATCAACGTTGTGCGACGCGATTCATTGTTCGCCCACTGGTGCCGTGCGCCCGAATATCTTCAGTTGTTGTCGTACATCGCTGTTCATGGACGCCGTCAACTACCATCAACATCTGTTCCCCGACACAGGCCGTACATCGTTGTATGTATAGATATATATTGTTATTTAATATTGTTTGGCCCATCGTGGTACAAAAGTTGTAATTATTATTAGTATTTATTCGATTTACGTGGCCGATCGTCTGTGATCGCGCCTGTTCACTAACCTTAGTTCTAAGTTTAGCCTAGTTTATTATAGGAAATTATACCGTGTTTTCCTTTCATATTATTATATTTAATATACGGCTGTGCATCAAGACTTGGAGTTTCTCGCACTCATTACTTATCCAGTAATAATTTTATCAATTAATCAGTTCGACCGTCATTTACAGTCCACTATTCCTTATCTCTCTTTATTGCGATTTATCGATCGATACAACGACGAAGTTTTCACGCACGACGGGTTTGCGTGTCTTAGCCGCCGTCTGCGCGCACACACGTACACTCCGTCGCTCGGCTTTACTTGTGCAGCCGCTGAAGCACACCTTACATACATCGGACCTGCCCACAACTGAAAATACCGTAGTTGGAACATATGCTGATGATAATGCCCTATCATCAGTTTCTTCTGACTATATCACCGCATCTCATCAACTTCAAACTCACCTAAATTCTTTCTCACAGTGGTTCACCAATTGGAAAATTAAAGTTAATGAATCCAAGTCCTCTTTTGTAACTTTCTTACTCAGACCTCTAAACTGCCCAGCAGTAACAATCAACAACATCGTCATTCCTCATTCTACAGAAGTTAAATACCTGGGTCTTACATTCGACAGACGCCTTACCTGGTATCTCCATCTTAAAGATAAGCGTAAGAAACTTAACTCTAGACTTCATCTGCTAAGGCCACTACTTCGTTCGAACCTTACCTTACCCATCAAAATCATTCTTTATAAAGCTCTTCTTCAACCATTATGGACATACGGTATTGTAATCTGGGGTTCCGCTAAGAACTCAAACAAGAGAACCATACAAGCCTTTCAAAACATCACTCTTCGCTTAATCACTGGTGCACCCTGGTTCGTTTCGAACGAGACCATAAACTCCGACCTCAAATTACCATCCATCGACCATACAGCTGCTATCTACTACAAACGCTTCCACGCCAAACTCCAAGCTATTCCTAATCAACTAATCAATGAATTAGCTTCACTAACACTTCCAGGTAATCCAACTAGACGTCTGAAAAGGAAATGGTGCCGTGATATGATAATTTAAGCTTAAAACTTATTAATTGTCTGTAAATTTTATTACTTTTACTTATTGTACTCTGTATAGATTGTAATTCTTCTAATAAAGCCAAATTTAAAAAAAAAAAAAAAAATTTCGATTATCTAGTTAACTAGACACCTTTGTAGGTATAGGCGATAAGCACGCGTAATGCTGTTTATTCTGATAAACATTTTATTATTGCAGTCACATATCGACATTGATATAGGGACATTAGTAGAGCAGTACATATTACTTTTCTACAACAGTTATTTACAGTGCTAAATAATATTATTTTTTTGTGTTTGTTTAGGCTATTTTTTGGCTATCATTATAAAATATGGAAAAAAACGTTGGAATATAAATTTTATCCTAAGTTTAATATTATTTAGTATAATAAATTCATTTTCAAATTGAAGACATACATTTTTAAATTTATTTTTAATATCTATACCTACTAAAATCATATATATATATATATATATATATATATATATATTTTAGTTGACAATCTGACGTATAACAAGAACAATTGTATTTTTAACCAAGAAGTATTTGAATTTATACGGCAGAAAAATAGTATAGCATCTACTACATCTGTTAGCTGCAGAACTTCTATATTTTTTTTCATAAAAGAAAAATGTAGTGGCTTAAAGTTGAATGATACTTCTACTAAATTATTAGAAAGTGAAATATTAAATTTTTTCCTGGTATTATCAAAAAAATGGTTGAAGTCGTGTCGTAATATTAATCGCTTTCTTAAATTACATTCTGAATGGCTTGATACCAAATTTAAATTACCTTTACAAGTCTCATTATATACATCGACTGGTGGTCGACCATCTAAGCAATTTAAGGACTGTGCAGAAAGGACTAAAAGATTGAAAATAAAAACTATTATTGATAATTCTTGTATTTCTTCTCCACAATTTATACATGCAGTTAAAAAAAAAATGCATATGGCTGGACAACGAAATGTTGTTAAAATTTTAAATGAAACAACAGCTTCGCCAAATAGGGTTAAAGAAATTAAGGTAGCCATAAATACGTCAGAAACATCTAGGCCTTTTCCATTTACTCCCGATGAAGCATTAGCATTTTTTGTTCAAAATAAATTAACTAAACAGCAATATACCAATATACGACTTTCTGCAAAAGAACGCAATTCTGATATATACCCATCATATAATATAATCATAGAAGCTAAAAAACAATGCTATCCTGATAATTGTATGATATCATAAACATGCTGCGAAATTAAATTGCAAAATCTACATGAACATACCTCTAAAAGAATATTTAAAATCCAAAACATGAATGTAAATGAGTCCCATTTTGAGAGGTTTGAAATAATATACAAGTGGGGATGTGACGGAAGTAACGGGCAGTCAATGTATAAGCAAACATATAGTAGCCCTACCTTAGCATTCGACCGCGACAGCGACTTATTTCTTTTTTCACTAGTTCCTTTAGAGTTGTTTTGTTTTAATGATAAAAATGAAAGGCTAACTATATGGCAAAATAATAGAACATTTTCAACGCGTTTTTGTCGACCAATAAAGTTTGAGTTCAAAAAAGAAACAGCGGTGACCACCTTATTTGAAGTCAAAGCTATTGAAGAGCAAATAAAACACTTGACTGATTCAGTTATTATAGTTGATGATACAGAAATCTCAGTAACGCATACTTTACTATTCACTATGGTCGATGGAAAGGTATAAATATTTTAATATATTAAACTCATTTCACATTTGTACTAAACTTCATAAATCATAATAATATATAGGTACCATATATATATATACATATATATCTATATATATAAAAGAAAGTCGTGTTAGTTACTTCACTTATAACTCAAGAACGGCTGAACCGATTTAGCTGAAAATTGGCAGGGAGGTAGTTTAGAGCCAGGAGAAGGACATAGGATACTTTTTATCCCGTTCGACAGCATACCCGTGTGACTTGACATGTAACGTCAGTCACTATAAAACGTGGTATAACAAAAAAGAATCAGACTTGGAATAACAAAATTGACGTATAATGACACCTATGTAATGACGTATTGATGACAATTTGATATTTGTAAGAAATCAATAATAAAACTATTTCTATTAAATAAATAATTAACATTATTGCCCAATTGCCCATTCG